>DWMG01001360.1:0-15420 GCA_018244855.1 Elbella merops
AGCTTAGTGAACCGATTCCGCGTCGGTATTAACTAAGTTGCGTCCTTTAATCAATAATTGTATTTAACAATAAATGTATTAATAGTTATTCAAAAAAAAATACAATGGTGCGTTAAGTCTGCCATCCCGCACTGGGCCAGCGTGGCAGACTATGGCCTTAATCCTCTCATTACGAGAGAAGACTCATATTCCAACAGTGGAATGATAAAACGGTATTCATTGTTAGTTATAATCCATTTTCGAGACAGCAATGAAAGACCGCTCCTTTTGAATAAACAGGTACTGAAGGAGAGATGAGCTATTATTGAACTAGCAATTGGATCAACAAAGTGGCGTTTTACAAAGCGCAGTAAGCTTCACATGAAGCTCGGAGCGGCATGAGAGGTGCGCGAGAGCCGTGAATGTCAATGCGCCCGTGTCTCCGCGGATCGCATACTAAGCGTACCTCGTGCGCGATACAGGACTCTTGTACCGACGTGTACAATAGCCGGCTCGTATACACGACTACAGCTAATTACAATGACAGTTTTAACGTAACGTAACATAGCACCTGTAATCCCCGTGGGGTTAGGCAGAGGAGCGTAGTATACCCCACGTTTACCAGTTACGTTTACGTCCCATGAAATAGGCGGCGAGCTCGTTGTGACAATTTTAATATAGAAAAATGCTTCGCTATTCTCGACCTGTTAAAGGACGTAGATACGATAACTGTTTATAATAGAGAAATGACTTATAATGATATACGATAAGCAATAATCTAGTTGAATAATACCGAGACAAGAATTTTATTATTAGCGGTAAATTTCACAAGTGTTCCCATGTTATGAAGAATATGTTGGGCCTCCGTTTAATTACAATGTTAGTCAAACATAAGTATGTATCCTTTACTTCAAATATGTATGATTTAACTTAAAGTTTAAGTAAAGGTACAAAGAGCGAACTGATGCTTAATTGTATTCAATAATAATTAATCACCGGTTGAGGTACCCGGGTAAAGAATCTTTATCAACATGTGAAGTCAACAAGAACAAATGCATTACTTTCATTTAAAATACTGTCGTGGTCCTTCTAATTAAATAGATTTAATTACGTACTTATTAATATTGCGTAGTTTGTAGTGGGTTAATATCGGTTAATTAAATTATCACGACGATTTCAACCCAAAAAGAAAGAAAACATTTCTTTAAAATTTAATACAGTAACGATATAAACCTAATGCAATTTAGTGTCTAATATCCATACAAGTGATGTAAATACTATGGAAACTACTTGTTAAGTTAAACTTAAGTCGGGGTTAATAAATAAATTTTAACCAACAAGTATTTATTTCTAGAGAAACCGTAATTGTGTTTATATACAAAATAAATACAAGTAGGTGTCTCTAATGGACATAGAGAAAAATGTTGTGTTCGGTACACCGCCTCTCTGAAATGTTGCAATTAAACTTTGAATGGACTTACGTGGCGCTGTTGCATAGCAACTATTTAACTTCATTGCGGTCTGTCGTGTTCCAACTGACGCATAAAAACTGCATCTAATGCGCATTCGATTAATAATGCACATTAATTTAAACCCGCCACGCGCTTGTAACTATTCTATTCATATAAAAAATTGGCTATTTTTCCGTGCCAATTAATTGTAAATGTTTTTTATGGTTAGGATAGGAGGTATCTGCGGATTAACTGTTAGTTTAACAAATTGTGACATACCAACTTGTGGGTAATATATAATATATCCATTCATCAGCGATTGGAAGTCCACTGCTGGGTGCCACTCCACCTGGTTCTAAGCTTTTTGAGTCCAACTTTATCATGTGATCCTTTCGGATCGTCAAAGCACCTGGTAGAACGCCATTATTTATATTCTTTCCAGAAGCTACTATATATGGATATATAGGTTCTTCTCGTTTTCTCAATGCAGAAGATCGTGGCCTCCATTGTCTCAGTGCCCTCTTAATGGTGTTTTCCATTTCCGTGTTCTCAACTGTATATGTAATACATGTTTTTATAAGAACCCCAAGATCATTGCAATTGCTTGTGATGTAAACTTACATCGTCATCACATCAGCCTTTACCTTTCCATTGCTGGACATAGGCCTTTCCCAAGGTGTGTCATAACCGATCTCCGCAGATCTCATCCAGCCGCTACCGCTTTAAACACAAACCTGTAAACTTCCATAGGTTTACTAATATCATCGAGCAGTACTGGCAATGTGACAGAGAATGTCTGATTTACAATCGACTCCGCCTTATCATCGGTGGTATTCACGCGTTAGTTAGTATCGTTTATTTGGATACGGGTCGCGGTATTCGAACACGTTCTTTGTTGCGGCCGGTTATGTCACATAAAGCTTAGCTGATGTACGCAGGTATGCGTGAAGCACATAATTGCGTGTGGGTTGTATTTAAAACGATAAACGGCCTTGAACATTCGAGTAGCGTCTAACTCTCGTTCGGTGGCGGATCGCTTATTGAATGATTCATGATTTTATGACCGTGAAATTTGTAATAGGCGTGTTTTGACGAAAAGCCTACTTGCGCTCGCTCCGTTGTGATTTTTGTTTTCCAATGCACAAGTTCACAAGCACCGGGGCTGTTAACTGGGAAATTTACCAGCCAAACCGGTCATTTCAACCGTAACGTTGTATATTTCGTTCGGAGCGTGATTTAATGAGACGTTTCTAGAAAAAAAAGCTAAGCGGAACATATGAACGAGAGTAGGAAAAAAAGTTGGAAGTTTATTTTTTGAATGTACGAAACTCGCGGCGGTGTCAAAATTGACTCCTTGATTCGAAAATCAGCTCTAAGGTATATAGAAGTTGGGTTTAAAATGATTAAAAGCTAGAATACCACACGCACATGCCAAGACAGTTTTTTTCGCAAGGGCACATTGTCCTTCTGCCAATGCAAGTGGTTTTGTCATTGCAATATTTATGACTAATGTGTGTCTACAAAATGGTATTGTTTCTTACAAAAATGACTAAGCACATAGTGTTTTATTAAGAACGCTTTGTACAGAACATGGAGCCTTTTCAAATTGTACTTAATTTTAGTATTAACCGGTCAGCGGACACGCTAGATTTAAAGCCACAATTCTTGGAATCCACGCGAAGCCACGAGAATAAATTAAAAATTCTCATATATGTTAGTTCCTGTAAACATTTCTAACGTGCCGAGACAAAAAAACACTCGATTGCATAAGGACGGAGCTTTTTACTACCTACTCCATTTACCTACAAACGTCGTGAATAAAAAGTCACACGGTCTTTAATACCTCACATATCCTCGTGCATAAAACTAAAAGTGTAACCCGATTATACGAATTATCGTTTAACCGTGCTTGCAGTGGCACATGTTATGATAATAATAATTAGCACGGCGTGTCTGTCCGCGTCGACAGCGCTCCCGTGCGCTCGGCGCAAGGTATCGTCGGGAGCGTGTTGTTTTTTTTTTGAAGTATTCTCGGTCGAGATTACACTAGTCTGATTAATATTAAAAGTTTTACTAATTAAATTGTATTTCGTTGTAGCAGACATTAAAACGTTAAAATATAAAGAAAAAAAACGGTAAAAAATGTTATTAAATTTCTTGGCTTCGTAAAATATTGTTTTACTACTAGACTACACTACTACATCGTGGTAGCAAGTTTTGAAGTGTAAATTAAAGTTAAACTTCGTCATCATACATTCTTTTTATTCTTCCACTACTGGATCTGAGTATCCACTTAAGATAAGGGTTTGGTCAGATTCTTTTGCTCGCCGTTTACAGCTTTGATGGCCGTCTCCATACTATCTGAGAATTCTTTAAAGAACTCTAAAGCATGTGAGTTTCCTTACAATGTATCCATTTAGCTTTATATCTAGTAACGCACATTAAAGTCAGAAGTTGTATGCCAGGGCACATCGTATATCCGGGAGTGAGAGTAACTAATACTAAACTTCTTGTTTACATTATATTTATGGTCAACTTTGGCTTTCGAAAGCGCTTAAGAATTAAAACCCCAAATCTTACATCTCAACCCACCCACCACTTTCATATCTGTCCTCTCGCTTTTCTACTCAATATCGCATGAGAATACCAAAGGATAAATTTCTATAAATATCCCTGCCTAGATGTTCTGTCCTTGTACTAATCATACATCTCTTTTATGCTGAAGGAATAAGGTTGAAAATACTTTAACAAATAATTGATAATGTTTATTGTAAGTACGTCGCACAAAGATACGTTTTGTATGTTTTTTATGACCTATCACACTAATGACATCGTAGAAAACACGATTCAATACGCCAGCATAGTAGAAAGATATTGGTAGAAAACTTCTCATTAGCAATAAATTACATTCACTTATTTAAAGTTCCAGACACAACGAACCCACTGAAGTTGTGTGGCAGAGAGCTCGCTTTCATTACGTTTTATTGAGTAGAAATATTCTGTTAGTTTTCCGTTTGAATGGCTGCGATTGGCTAGCATACTTTATCTATTCGCTGATCAATGGCTACCAATCTATGTTGCCATATATTAGTTATAAGCTCGTTTCTAGGCGCTTATATCAAGTGGACGCTGTAATAATATTTATAATAAACTTTGAAAGGCACGCTCTTTAGGTGGTTGTAAAAATCTTATAATTGAGATCGTAAAATCACATTAGCACTTGGTCCTCAGAGCCGGATCAGATTTAATTTCACCGTAACTTTTCGAAAAATTCAAAAGGCTCGCCAGCCCTTCTTACGCCGAGGCTTTATAAGCCAAGGTATAATAATAATAATCGGTTTCCCAACGAGAACATCCCGACCGGTTTTGCCCCGTACCACGATACGTGTTGGGAAAAAAACCCGAGACAGCTCAAAATCGACCTTAATTACAGGTGCAAGAACAACCGTACATAATTTAGACCTCATCGCCTCTCGTTGGTCATAGTAAACAGATTGTTCGTGAGTTTGTTTGTACATTTTATGCTATAAACAATACAAGTGTACTATAACTACTGATTGGGTTGAAACGACTAATGTGTGACTAGTTTCGATTGGGAAAAGTACATTATTTTGTTTGTTGTTGTCTCAGAGTATTAGAATACATAATTTTATTTCGAGAATTTTCTAACACACTAATGTAGATAAATCTTAGTTGCGTACTGTAAGTGGTTTTGTGAAGTTTAGCGCAATCGTGACTGTTTGAACGGTATTGAATATTTGATTCACAGGGTTATATTAATAAAGAGGCTAGTAAGCGATCAGGTAGCATTCAAGAGTAACTTTCGTCCATGGCGTCTGCAGCCTATTTCAGACAGGCCAGTGAGAATAGGACTTAGTGTCAGTTGCTTCAATTAGTAGTGTAAGTAATGTAGTTGTCAATCAGACTATCAGTAATAATTGGTAAGAGGACTATAGCAATATGACTGTTTGTAACATTAATCATCATAAACCTTTTAACCTTCCGCTGCTTATCACGGGCCTCCTCTCCTCTCAGAATGAGAGGGTTAACACTATTAGTGTGGGAATATAAGTTCAGATATATGTTACAATGAATGATATTAAGACTCACCTCTATCGACCAAATAGGTCGTGTTCTGACTGATGGGGGAGTTTGAAGTGTCCGAAGAGATTGATGAATGTGGAAGAAGCATGGCAGGTATGTAAAGATAGGGATATTTGGCACTCTGTGCTCTCTGCCTACCCCGTAAGGGATCTGGCGTGAAGATATGGATGGATGGATAGATGGAATGTTGCTAGCAATAAAGAGGATTATTCTTCGTACCTATGTGTTTGAAGCGGTTAAGAAAGTTATCATCACTAGGTCTATTACATCTTTGACAGAGTGAACTCCAAATTACTCCAGTTACAGAAAGACATACCCGGCCCTGGACCCAATCCAGCCAGTGGCATACAAACGACAATTTGTAATGAGTCACTTATTTATCATGTTACCCTACAATCTTTTTGAACTATGAGTTATTACAGAAGTTCTATGTTTAAATAAAGAACACACTTTTTAATATGACAACAATGTCTTATGATTTACAGAACTGGTGTATATTTTACTTGTGATGTCGCCGCCCTGGCATCAAAGTCACTAATTGTATTCAACATTATAATATGTATATTAAAATTTTAATTTACGGCTGGAAATATTTAAAATGACTTCAGTATGACAATTATAGTTCGAATAAATTTGTGTCTTGTCCTATGTAATAAGATATATTAATGCCGTGAATATATTTTATTTTTAAGTTATGCTTCTGTCCGTTTTGATTTATATTTAGTTTTTCGTAAAACAATGTAAGGCGAGGTATATAATTTTCTTAATAATAACAAGCGGAACCGCGTGTAAAACGAATATTATCAATTAATCAGTCAAAACAAAATGGTGCTCTCCCAATATAGTGCCAACGGTAATGTCTACGCCTTGAATTCAGACGGGTTATCCAATTATCTTAGGGATGTCTCAATTTTTTTTTATTTCATACATGTATGCTTGTTTTGGTTTTTTATCCGAATTCGAAAATATTTTTCAATGCGAGCGCGGTCGTTAAAGATATAATTAGTTTTATTTATACACCAATTAATTCATGTGATTCACGTTTCAATTTCATTCATGATTTTGACGGTGAGTTACCTCTGTCCAGGGTCTAATTCTCCCATGTGTTGTGGACTGATAGTTTGAAGCAAGGAAATCTAGACCAAGACGCGATATCACTCTGAGATTGTTTATAGGTGCGATAAATTAACGTATTGTAGTTACGTCATTGGTTTTATTTATAATTTAGGTATTTTTTTTATTTCATTCGGAGAACGAATCTTTATATGATGAGAAAATGTAAGGGGCCTATTGGCTACGCCGAAAAGCGTACTAAATTAATGTAAGTTTTATTATAAGTAAGATTGTTATCCTAAGGAATTAATGTGTTAACGTAAAATGAAAAGCGTTTATGCTGCCTTTCGGCAAGTGTTTTTAAAATCTATTAGAAACAAATTGAAACGTCAGCAGCGGATGCTAATTGTATGAATTTCAGGGGCTCGAACTTAGCAACTTAGGTTAATTGGCTTTCGACACGCGAATAAGTTTGAAATTACTGCACGAACGGACGGAGACTTGTTGCGTATTGAAAACTCAGTTATTAACCTACGTGTTAGTTACCACGTCCAAAAAACTCTAGTAATTTTTTAATATAGAAAACAAAATTTAAAAAAAAAGTCATTTGCCTTGTATACCTACATAAGTTGTTAAGTACCTAAAATTCATTCCTGTTCATATTTAATATTACAATATGCATTTTTAATAAGATATGGAATTTAAATGATTAATTAAAGTTTTAAAAATTATGAACCCCATTGAAAAATGGTTAATTTGAACACTACATTTTTCTTAACTGACAGCTAACCGCCTTCCACACAAACGCATTAAAACTCCCATTGTATGTCTTAATTTATTTAAACATTACCATAATTCCACTTAATTATACTCAACAACGCGAAATAATCGCAGCCCTACGCTTCTCCAGTGGTGCACGGCCCCTCGAACACGGTGCGGGTCCGAGCGTGAAGAGGTCTATAATTGTGGATCGCTACCGGGCATAATAGGTTAACAAATGTGGTGTAAATTGGCGGGAGGCGATTATTCCGATTTTAAATTTTTAATTCGTATTCAGAATGCAATGGAAGACAAGTTATACGGTTATTGTAACTAACCAGTGCTCTTTTTTGGTTTTTCGATTAGCAACTTCATAGCCACAGATATTGGTATTTTGAGCCGTAATTTTGCCAAATTTATGATTTTTTGCAGCCGAATTGCAATTAAATTACTGATTGAATATCTATGGTTGCAGTTAGTTTGCTTCTAACATATATATATATATATATATATATATTATATCGGTACATATGTACCATGTAAAATTCAGACACATTCAAAATTTCACACTGATTCTGTAGATTTTGCGAATATTTAACATTCTCACATAAAATTTTTATTCTTTTTATAAAAAAGATCAAAGTCAAACTACCTGCTCTCCCACAGCTAACGGTCATTAGAGACACAAAAAAAGTATCTCTATTGTCCTTTGACTATTCAACTTATAATTTATCGTCTTTTGTCATAATTTTATTTTTGTTCTAACAAGGGTTCCTTAACTAGCCGAAACGGAAATCTTAATTATGAATATGTACGTAACTAATCGTAGATCTCAATATTCGACAAGTGTTATTTGACCAGCATATTTAAGAATTCACAAATTTATCCTAAGATTTAAAGAAAAAATGCTTTATAAGAGTTTCCAAGAACGGGATAAATAGTAAAAATTTTGTTAGTTGCAGTGCTTATTTACCTTAATTGGATAGTATGGGTAAGAAAGAAATTTCCAAAATTCCACTCAATGCTGTAAACATACATTTAGATTCGCATTACGAATTACACGACGCGTTGTATCCAAGAAGCTAATTAACACAATCAATCGAAAATTCTGGTTTTTGATCGTTTTTAATGTTTCTCATCATCAATTGGTGCCATTAATTGGTTTAATTAATAGTTTTCTAGTTTTTATTGATTAGTTATTATTACATTATCGCTAAACGTTACGTCAACCACCGTGAGACTTATTGGTTTAAGCACCGATAGTAGTTAGAACATCAGCTATATACTTCTTACAAATATTTTTGAAAGGCGTTTATGTATTAAAGATATCATGACCTTAATTTTGAACACATTGAGATAATGCAGGGAAAAATTCTGTGTATGCGACCGGGGTACATACACAATATATAAATTGTAAGTTTTTTTAAAATTGGAATGCAATAAATAACAACAGGAGAGACAGCGTATGAGGAATTCTGACATTTCAACATTGGGCTTATGGGTAAAAATCTCTCAGAAGAGAACTTTGCCCAGTGGTAGACTAAAGCAGGTTGATGATGAATACGATAACTCGCAAGACGATGGGCCCAAATCTGCATGAGACTCATAAATTGAACAGATATACCCGATCCGATCTTGACCAAACAGCGTCAATGGACTAAATCAATTTTCAATCCATCAGTATATACAACGAGCTATGGAACTGAACTAGGCGTTTCTAAAAATACTAATATCAATATCATTGCACTTACTTTGGTACGACTTGCGACGAGCTAACGGCTCTCGTCCATGGATCCCCTCTCGAGGCGGCGCTATGTAACTGCATACGCCCGGTGGGCGGTATTTTTTGCCCGCGGATACGAGATTGGCACACTCTGGATACTGTAATTGGTACAATGTTTTAATAATGCGTTCTTATATTATAAACGAGATAGTCATTTGACTGAATCGAGTTTGATAAAATGTTGAAAATGTATCTAGACCAAATAGGTCAGCTTATAATGAAGTCAGAAATTTTTGAAATCAGTGTAAGTGTATGAAAAGATTAATGCATGTAGAAAAAGGACATCAGGTTCTCAAGGATCTCAAGGTTTTCAAAGTTCTCAAGGATCAAGATATTTGATACTCCGTGTTCTCTGCCTAACCCGTAAGGACCGGTGTGATAACGTCATGTTATATTGTAATGCTATTTCTCGTGTATAGTTTCGAAGACTAATATTGCCTACACTTATACAAAATGTCTGCCAACCCGCACTTGGCCAGCGTGGCAGCGGGTTGAAAAAAAAAAATACAAAATGTTGTTTATTTATACGATATAATTATTTCTTACCCGCTGACTTCGTTGAGTTAACAAATAGAAGGAAAAGCAAATACATATTTTAACGCATATTAAGTCAGATTGAAAAATAGAAAACAGGGGTTTTCGATTTTCTTATAATTAATTTTTGTTTGGATATATTTTTTGCGTTTGCTTTTTTTTAC
Organism: Elbella merops; assembly: GCA_018244855.1. Lineage (NCBI taxonomy): Eukaryota > Metazoa > Arthropoda > Insecta > Lepidoptera > Hesperiidae > Elbella > Elbella merops. The sequence goes on from DWMG01001360.1 coordinate 9,828, forward strand.
ATTGTTGTGAGTTTTGAAATATGGGAACATCCAGCATAAACGAACTTCTATGAAACGTGGAATTACTTAAAAAAACTTAAACAGCAGCGAGGGACGACTACATAGTTGCAAACAGGGTTGCGATTCTACATAGTATCACCAGGGCACTGACACGGTATTAAACTTAGAAGTAAATTTTACAATGGATGCATTAATCAACATTACTATTGAACCAATTAATTTAATATCCGCGACTAATCATTTTACGAAATGTGTTTTATCGTATTTTGTTATTAATAGCTATGACTCATTTTATGTTGAATCATGAATATTATTTAATAATTATTACTTATTTTGGCTATGCGTAGTTTGGTGATAATTATGTTTTGTCAGTACTGTAATAAAAGCACATTAGTGGTATTAATAATAATAAATAATATACAACATTATTTCTCAATGTATCGATTACAATAAATGAAAATATCCATCACATTGGTCATGGTATATGATAAAAAATATTCAAATCCTTATCCAATGACTATCATGATCATCTATGATTTGTTGTACAGCCCAGCTGTCTATGGCCAAACAAATAAATGAATTGTCTATCTCACTGGTATCGCAATAGTAGCACTAAAACTAAACCCACGATACCACTTCAAGAAATTATAAAAACTAAACACTGTATTTCAATTAACTTAACACAATTGTAATCATTATGTTTGCTTACTGTTCTCTTGACATTTACAACCGTGTATTAACAATCAGAGCAATGTGAAAAAACACAACACGCTAATGAGAACGGACGTATTGTATCAGATACGCATAAATAAAACATTAATTCCTCGACGGTGCACGTCCCATTGGCGCGGCGTATGGCGTGACGGCGTATGTAATTAAATCGTCGCCATTGTAACACTTAGCTATGTAAATAAAGCGTTCGCGGTGCGTTTATGAATTATAATTCGGATATCATTATATTAAATCGTCGGGCTTTTTGCTCCAAAGTGTACCACTCGTGTTCTTGTATCTGCGTTCGGTTGGGCCGTTGGTTGCGCGAGCTTGTACACGTTTCAATATGGGTTCCGTACTGTGTTGATGCTTAAAGTTTATTGGTTTTATGTTTTTAGTTATCAGTTCAGTTATTAGTGTTGTGTTTTTAGTTTTACCTATCAATATAGGTTCCGTACTGTGTTGATGCATAAAAGTTTATTGGTTTTATTCAAGTGTATTATCATGCACGTTTTTTTATCGAGATCTGTAGTTATTGGCCCTATGCTCAAACGTTTATAAGTGCAAGCATTACTTTACCACTTAGAACACTTCGTTTAATACGGCTTAGTGCATTCGAGTGTTATTAAACCGGACTCGGCTTAATGCTAAAGTGATATAAGCCGATAAATTTAATTTTTGCACGTACTGGCTATCTCCTGCTCCTCTTATGCCTTTAAATATGATCACTCAGTTCACAACTGTGCAATTAACATTTTTGAATCGGATCCCGTTTTGTTTTATCCCGTGGAGGTAAATAGGAAAAGTCTAATGTCCTAGTGTTTACGGCAACACCTTTCGAAACTTAGATAATTAGACTTTAGTTTAAATGGTACAATTGTTAAAGTTAGCTAGTAAGTGACAAGCTGAACAAACTAGCATTAAAAACTTAGGTATGTTCCACTGTTGGTAATGGATCAGTCCTCACAGCTGCTAGAGGTCTGGCGAATATCCTCACCACAGCAGTATCGATTGGTGGGAGATACAGTTTAGTGGCTAACTTGTTCATCGTATATAAACCGGTCATAATGATCCTACGAGGTGTAACGCCTGTTAACACAAAGACCGAGGAGAGAAAATATTTTTCATCGGCTTGATACACTTAGGCGAGTGCTTTGTTTAAACGCGAGTGAGAACATTTTACAAAGTAAATTATGCATTTGTTGTCACATACCAACGTGACCCGAACCCGTAACTCGACACCAGCGCATGCTACCGTCCTCTAATGAAAATGGGTCTCGCAGACCACATAAATCAATAACGACTCTTGAAACAATGCGCATAGGACACATATTACATATCTCTAAATATGTCTCTCGCTAGAGTTTCGAAAACCAATACTCAACCTTAATGTTTATATATATAGAGTAGAGTATCGTTTGGTGGTTGAGGAATGCAATGAATCCGTAATTTGACACGAAATGCTCATCTGTGTCAGTGCTTTCTTACGTTTTCTTGTAATAACACGTGTTCGAATGCTTTGTTATACGAAGGTTGGTTTTGTGGCTAGAACAACACCATGCCAACTATGGCGAACATCGCACAGTGAAAATATGTATATAAAAATTTATTCGCATACAAGTTGCTACGGCAATTAAAATGATTGTATTGTTCGTTACAAAATCTTCGCGGAATGTATTGTCGATCTCCTTAATTATTCCTCTTATTTCTCTTATTACTCTCATGAGTTGCCTTCCAGCAGTTGCTAATATAGGAGGTTTAAATGTATAATAGTTAATCCCAAATAATACACATAGGTCTGACTGAGATATATTTTGCAAGTGATCTGTAAAGCCAGGGAACGTAGAACGTGGTAGGATTCGTTCGCTGTGATGGTGGTCGTGGTGTATAGATTAACTGATACCCAGAACTGTGCCCAGCAGTGGGATGGTTATCGTGTATAGTCGATTTGAATCGAATTGTTGATTCTATTATTTTATACAAGTAAAAACAATAGATATGCATATTGAGGTTTAAAAGAATGCAAAGTCATAAAACTATGTGAGTTGTCGGGGTGGTTAAAACTGAGTCGTACGCGTGTTGCGAGGGGAGAAATATAATACAGACACATGTAAACCTCCTGGTCGACCGCTCACTTTATGGTGAAAAAAGTAGTCATTGCTGTATAAAAAAAACCGTCACATCACGCATGTAATCTTCGAAGGGGTAGGCAGAGCTACCATTTCTATATACCTACTCAGATTATTTCTAGACTTTCGTGTTATACTCCATAAAATTAACTTTAAACTAAACTAAGTCCTTAACGGCAGCTCTTGCGAATTTAAACTTTAATTCTGGACAGGTAAACAAGTTAGCTCCTGACAAAGTTCCCGAACAGTATTAAACTGTAAGTCACTGGTCAGATTGAAAGCTGATGGAGAACATAAGATAAAATCCTTTTATAATAGTTTTATAGGCTATTTATAATGCATTTGACATTTCTTTGCCAAATTTTAAAAATGAATGAAAAAAAATAGAGGGTCAATGTTTGAAATTTTTCTCTTGTAATAATCGTTTCTTGAACTATATATTTTTTTTCTTGTAATATATCTTACTTTCCTTTATAATTACAGAAATAAAAAAAATTAAAAAAGTGAAACGATTAATGAATGACTACTGAATGTTATTTTACAAAAAAAATCCTGTGCATACTTGCACATTACTTATGAGGCCATACCTCATACCTCATAATCATAAGTAAGGGGTCATTGTTTTGTATATTTATAACGGAATAGTATAATAAACTGCATTTTTTCAAAATTACCATGAACGTAGAAAGAGAACTAATCAGGTACTCGTACATGAAACCCTTTCTCGTGACAACAGTATAGTCAAGAGAATATTGCTGTACACTAAGTAACCATTGTTAGCAACGAAGACAAACAAACGGTCGCAATGGGCATCTCATAGTCTCATCAAAACTCATCGACAATGGACAGAAGGTTATAAATATAAAAATGGTTCTATACAGAGATGTCGAAGTCAGTGAAAAGATAATCCTAGATGGCGTGGTTCAAACCATCAAACATGTGGCAGTTAGATATCGATCTGGGTTGGCTTGTGCTCTTTAGATTTGGAATTTTTAACCAGATTCTAAGAATTCCATATCGACAAAGCGTGTAAAAACTAACAGGAGGTTGAAAAGGGTGATTTATGAGAAAAAGCTCGTCTTTCGGAATTAAATGTAGGTAATAGCTGAATATTGAATATTGGTTAATTTGGATTTGAATTTTTTTTTAACCCATTATAATTCCACTGTTGGAATACGGGTTTCCTGTCATATTGAGAGGGTTAAGGCCATAGTCTGCCACGCTGGCCAAGCGCGGGTTGGCAGACTTCACACACCTAATTTATTTTTTTTTATAAATTCTAAGGTGTGTAGGTTTCCTCACGATGTTTCCCCTCACCGTTAGCAAGTGATATTTGAATTTAAAACACACTTTTGTAAAGAGGTGCGCGCCATGGATTTGAACCCAGGACCTCCGGTGTGAGAGGCTGAATTCTTAAGCACTAGGCTATCACTGCTTTTAATAATTAGTACGGGAAAATTAAATAAATCACGCGTCGGTCGAGGAGCGTTGACATTCAACCTTACATTGGAGGTCAGTCAGTGTGATTGATTCGGCCCGCGGTCACACCTCTAGCCGCTTTCGACGGTTAGAAATTTGAAAAATCTGGAAAGTTCTCTTTTTACTGCCTCGTTGGTCGAGTGTTTGCATGCGCGACTGCCGATCAAAATGTCCTGGGTTCAAATCCCGGGTCGGTCTATGGATTTTTCTAATTTAGAATTTCTAGTAGTCATTCCTAGCCTGGATCTGTGTCCGGTGTATGGCAATAGGCTCACCACCTATTCCATGGGACTTAAACGTAACGGGTGAAACGTGGGTGTGTACTACACACCCCTGCTTACCCCTTCAGGGATAAAAGGTGTTATTTTACGTTTCTTTTTGGAACTCTGTTTTAAAAATTTCACGCGTTACTATTTTTGCATATTGTCTGCGTATTACTAAACTGTTTTCGTACTTATTTCCTGGTATATGACACAATACGCAGCGAGTGTCTAAGCCAGTGCTTCTCAAAGTAGGCGACAACGGCTCCTAGTAGGCACTGGAGACTTATTTTTATTGTATGATAGGCTATCGTTTGGCCGCGATGTCACGTGATGGTAAGCGCAAATGCGACCTGATATAAGGCACGCATGTGAGGGCACGCATAAGAAGGGCCTATTCAACCTTATTTTGAAGAGTCCTAGGTTGTGTCCAGGAATATTAGTAAGAATGTCAGTTTTAATGAAAAAAAAACACTAAATGTTAAGTGAAGCCCATAACGTTATAATCCTGAAAACTGCGTTCAAATCGGATAAGTGGTTTCTGAGATTAGCGCGCACAAACATACAGACATACAGACAAAATTAAAAAAAACATTGTTTTGGGTTCTGTTGCAGATATAAAAGTCCCCCATTATGGATTTTTAAATATATTTGCCATGTACAGACAGCGATCAGTTACAGTTTTATTATATGTATAGATAAATTAATATGGGAGGGACGCTAAGAAAAAATTCTCAAAGTGGGCAGTAGACACAAATAAGTTTGAGAGCCGATGGTGAGTACCATCTGTCGCTTTTAGCAAATTAAGAAAAGCAATTAAGACTAAACCCCGCCGCGAGCCAGCGATCAGATGTCACCGAGGGAACGGCGAATTTAATCATAGCAAGTGGAGTTTATATAGCAAGCAGTGATAGCCTAGTGGTTAAGAATTCAGCCACTCACTCCGGGGGTGCCGGGTTCAAATCCATGGCGCGCACCTCTACAAAAGTGCGTTTTAAATTTAAATATCACTTG
>DWMG01001361.1:0-15416 GCA_018244855.1 Elbella merops
ATTTGACCCTGACCTTTACTTTTGGCAATCGTCTCCCCGCAATGCACTTCAGCGATAAGCCTCAATCACAATCTTCAAAGATTTCGGAACAAAGGCAAGTATAGAATTTTATTGCCGAACCGGACATTTTAATAGCTTACCTTGGTCTGAAGGGGAGACTTTAGGTATTTATAGTAGATTTTGGATAAAAGTTTTGCCAATTGTAAAGACATTAGGGTCATGGTGCGGCCATCTGCTCGACGAATATTACCTTATTTAAAGGAATTATTTCGATTTTGTTTAATTTCTTTTTGTCAATTAGACTGTCTACCAATTACCGCCATCATCATCATCATCAGCCTACTCCCGTCCACTGCTGGACATAGGCCTCTCCAATAGCACGCCACTGCTTTCGATCTTCAGCTCTTCGTATCCAACTACTGCCAGCCACTTTGCGTATATCGTCACTCCACCAAAGTGGAGGGCCTCCTACGCTAACAATTGCCGTGCTTTGATATAAATAAATAATAAATTTTGAGCTAATATGTTTTGAATCATATAATCGAATTACATATCGAAAGGGTTTTAACTTTATAATTAAACACCTCAAATTTCTTCGGAAAAATCGAACCTTAAAAGGAATTGGCAAGAAACTGCTAAAAATAAAATGCTAACTTAAATTATTATTGTTCGGTGTTTGGCCTTTGAATTTTGGCTTCTGAAGAAGAACGTTACTTACGTCAGAAATATGGTCACGGTCACCATAATACGACATTGGCATTGTTTAACTCTTACTTTACAGTAAACTCTCTCCTCTCTCAATGTTCTACTGACCTGCATATAACATGCCAAGTTTCCGTAATAGCTTCAATATAAAGCCAAAGTTGCAAATATAAAAATATCCTGAAGTAACTGTTGTAATGAATGCAAAATATTTTCTTTTTAAATTGTTTTTGTATAGAATTGCTAGAAGATGATGGAAACGAACTAAGTACCTTCTGTTGTAATTGTTATATAAAAGTACTTGTGGATATCAGAGGAACCTTCTAGAACGTCTGGATATCCTGTTCCATTCTTGGAACCCTATATTTCTACATCAATCTCTATCATTGTGTTGATTTCCTTTGGACGTCCCATATAAGCGCATTGTGGCTCCCGTGGCGACATCCTCCATAAATTTCCTTTCAACGTAATCCACTGTTTATGCTCTTGTCTGCTTTATGTGGTTATAGAACTTTTTACTTATCTTAAGAATAACATAACGTAACTTCACACCTGTAATCCCCGAAGAGGTAGGCAGAGGAATGCAGAAAACTCCCACGTTTCAAAGGTTACGTTTACGTCCCACTATGAAATAAGTGTGAGCCCATTGCCATGCATCGGGCACATATCCAGACTCCGAACCACTACTAGAAAATATAAATTAGAAAATTTTGTAGTGTTTGACCCGGCAATCGAACCCAGGACCTCCCGATCGGCAGTCGCACTTGCAACCAATACGACCAACGAGGCAATTAAACTAAAAATACTCTTCAAAATAACACATGTTCCATTATAATCAGTACACCCACTTAGTCACAGTACAATTCGATGAAAAAGTGAGATATTTGATGCGTGAACGAAAACACCGCAGCAAAAACGCGCCCTCCCAAATTGATACAGTTCTCAATAAAGACAAAGCGACACAAATATCAACTCGGTATTCGCACACACCGTCGCTCTATTTCGTATTCGCACTCGTTTCGTATTGCACATGTGTCGCATTCCGCTTCACGTCCTGCACGAACTGGGGGACGTAGGAAATGTTTCCTGTGTTACATCTGATTGAGACGTAAGTACTAGTCCCCTTCACTTGTCACATGACTTTGAAAGTATTCGTTTTATTTTGTATACAAATATTATTAATTATTATTATATCGTGAAGCTAGATACTTACCAGGGTAGGCAGCAGGCACCAATGGCCACATACATCTATTCTTGCAGATCTGACGTGCTTCTTTTCTATTCGTAATTTATTTCGTTACGTCGCAGCGGCGACTGTTGATGTCCTCGCTGCAATCGGTGGCACCTCATGGAAAAGACTCGGATAGGTCCGAAAAATGTTGAGTCGCCCTAAAAAAGTTAAATATTTATCACTAACATTATAAATAGGCAATTGTTGAAAGTCATTTAATAATGTTAATATAATCGCATACCGACTTCGTTGGATCTAGTTTCAAATGTGCTAACAATTTGATTCATATAATGATTACCTCGCGATTTTTATAACATTATTCTGATTCAATAACATCAATGTAGGTAATTTATCGTGTGAACAAAGAGACGCTGACCGCAGGAGACTACTTATGTATATAAATGACTCACAGAAGTTCGACCTTGAGCAAACGGTACTCAGTAGGTACAACGCAGATTTGACCGTTCCTACAGCTATCGTGGCCATTAATTCATTTAATAAATGACCACTTAGTAGCGTTTTTAAATTTTCCCTTACGGACACTAATTACTTAATCGCTTCGTCACGAAGAATAAAATTGTTTCGGACTTAAAAATTTTTGTTCGCCGAAACAAAAGCTTTTTTAATGCTAAGATGAAAGATACTGCTACTGTTTACAAGGATATGTAATTTAAAATGCTATATAGAATTAAGTAAATAATTATGATGGAATCTGAAAAATGTGGTTGTTAAAATTTTAGAAAAAGTTTAGTAAGATTTTATGTAAAAAAAATTACATGATTAGTGAGTCAGAAGTCTGCGAAAAAGGCGTGCATGTATGAAGAGTGATGATGGTAGAAGAAGCGTCCGGTACGGATAGAGATATTTGACATTCGGGGTTCTCTATCTACCCCTTAAGCAATCTAGCGCGACCACATATAGTCATTTATTCCAGGCATGTTTTTTCTTACAACTTATTAAGTGCGCGGAATTCTTTAATATTTGCATTCTCCCATCACAGAAGTCCCAGCAGAGCTGTTGTCGCCTATTTACTGAATTTATTTTGTCCTGGCTACTTCAATTCATATATTCATATTCGCGAGATATGCATTTAAAACAGGCACGTGGCTGGTTCAACATTGGGTTGATTATTTATCCCGAGGGATTAGTATTTAAATTCGAAAACCGGAACTAAGGAGCATAGTTAGGTAGTTTAGATTCATTTCTATTTGCGTGATTAGTTTGAACGCTACTATTTGATATAAACGGTTGTGTGGAACAGCGTTGCTAGAATTTTAACCGTTTTAAACTTTTTTTTAAAAACTTGTTTAAAAATGTTGTTGTTAATGCTATTGTGAAAATACTTTTTTAAAAAACTTGTTTTAAATTTTTTAACCGTTTTAAACTCCAACTAAGGTCATTGTCTAATAAGAGAAAATATAGACGAATAATTTATTATGGATCACATGTTCTGGATTGGTCTAGTTTATATAAATATTGTACTAAAATATACAACATTTTTTTTTAAATTATGTTCGAGTTTCAGGTATTTTTACATGCTTTATATTAGATTCACTTTCGTATGTATATCAATGTAACAGAATTTTTGAATCACATCCGCTCTGACTGCCAGATGTTCATATCGTTTAAAATTTTGACACGTGTTAAAAATCGTGGAAAATACAATATGTACATGCTTATAATATAATTGTTTCACTATCTAGTGAAAATAAGATGTATAATTTAAATAAATAAATAAATTAATAAAATAAAATAATAAAAATAATAAAATAATAAAAATAAGAAAGCTAGCTGACTTTCTTGTTAATTACTTTAATAGTACATATGTATTCAAATACTAAATATAAGTAATACTTTAATAGTATGTATGTATTCATATGTATATATGTATTCAAAAACTTAAGACATGTCTATTTGTGTCCTTCCCATAGATTACAATCCATACATTACAATGTATGGATTGTACATTATTATTTTCATTATATTATATGGATTAGAACATTATTTTCATTGTTGTAGTTGATGTTGAAACTAAAGCATGTTTCTTTTTAACGATTATTTTAATAACTTCTGTGTTAATAAATAATAAATATGAGGTTTAGAGGCGCCATACATATATATGGAACTCTTCTAATTCTAAAAGGAGACCCGTCTCTAACCGTAGAATGATAATACAGTGATAATGATGTTGATACATTAATTATCACACCTGATTGACAAACGGATAGGCAGAGACTGAGGATTTCCACCAGCTATAATCCTGGCAAACTTTCCTCACCATCAATGTCAAGTTCCTATTAATTATAATAGCTGATCAAAGGTCTTAGTGAACCGAACTCATTAACACATAATTCGCCTCGCAATCGACGGGGGCTTGGAAACTATTCCCGGATTAACATCCGTCCCGCTGATAGTTCACCACTCGTCGCGTCCCAACTTTTGCGACGGGGACAAAAAGCGGGATGTACAGAGCTTCGCTGCTTGGAACTGTGAATTTATTAGTTTACGGAGATTTACATGCAGGTAGGTATGTATAATATTAAAAGTATGGATTCATGCCGTGTTTCAATGCGGTCACCTTCTAGTCGCTTATTATGACATAACTGATAAAACGTGGGTATTAAACGCACTGCGTACCCTTTCAAGGAAATACAGGCGTGATGTTATAGTTTATTTCTCTATTTGCATATTAGTTATAGATAAATAAAAAAATTATTATGAAAATTGGCATATCGCGTAGCCCAGCTAAAGTAAAAGATTCATATTTTATTATTAATTCTATTAAAAGTGATACAAGCAATATTAGAGAATCCAAAACTTGTACAGTTATGGACAAAGTTCAACAATAAAGAATGAAACTATAAATATATTCAATTTAATTTGATTTCAAGGGGTAGTTGTTCGGGAATCAAAAGTATCACAGCAGAGGTTAAGGTAGGACATGATGTATATATTCGCAGTATATGCACATACATATTATATATATATACACACACACACACGTCTGGTTTGTTAGGACAAGCAATTTTCACCCAGTGCTCTCTGCCTACCGCATACGGTACGTAACGTGACCATATAATAATAATATCCGACCAATGTTGAGGATTACCAGTTGTTAAGTTACCTATTTAATATTAAGTAGAGTCAAAATTTCCTCGGTAACATCCCGACTTTTTTTTTGACTAATGTAAACACCGTTTTACGATATAATAAAATAGTATTTAAAGAGATCAAAGAGTGAGTATTTTTTTACAAAAAAACTCCATTAAGATTATACGATAACTGTTCGAGCACTTATCCGAACGTTTATTGCGGATGTCTGTCGAAGCTGGCGACCGTGCCACTTTATGTCGGCACAACTTTATGGAGTGTAATAGTAGTAATGAAATATTTTTATATACAATTGTACGGGAACTTATTTGCCATTGGTGGTTGGAACTATCCCATTCCCCATCAACCCCGCTTGGATTGAGGCGGAATTTGGTTGCTATACTTGCAGTTTAGTAGTGTTCTAATGTGACGAGTGTGCAAAGGATTATGGGATGATATAAAGAGCAATATTAGGCATTTGTATATTGTGTGTCACACATTAGTTTCCTACCTCGTAATATACAGTACATACATATAGTCACGTCAAGTTCATTCCAAGGTAGGCAGAGAGCAGAGAGTGCCAAATGTTTTGCAGATCTGCTTTTTCTCTAGACAATTTGCTTCGAACGGCCTCAGGTGTCGTCTATCAAATTTTACGCCAGTTGGACAAGGCATGATATGAAAGCCTATTAAACTTCCCGTAAGTTAACATTTATTCATTTGGGATACAAAATAAGCCTACCGAATGGGAAACTTTCTCCGAAACGACACTGGATATATAATATACCTACTTTTTTAAATCAAACCAATAAAGATTGAAATAGAAGATGAAGGAGTATAATATATGAGATTTGTTTCGATGCCCACACGTAGTCGTGGTAATAACTCCTGCCTTATAAAAGATTCACTTCAAATCCATTCGCGATAACTCTCTTATCAACATCATATGAGTATCCCACCTCTAGGTATAGAGAAATTTCATAAATATTGTATATTCTTCTGCTTATTTATGAGAATATTACGCAAAATACTGCATAGCAATACTTTGGCTTTTCTTTTCTCCATTCATAACATAGTTTTATTCAGATCGTAAATCCCACCATTCTTGGGGTAAAGCAGTTTTTCCACTATTTGTAGGTATATAGTTGGAGATATTGAAAATGTTTTTTATATAATTGTTTTTTCATCCACTCTATTGAAAAACATAACCAAGACCTTATACAGAAAACTTCATATGAAAATATTTGAAAATTTGAAGCATTTGCAAATATGACCTTAATATCTATACCTATAATAAATCTGTAGAGAGGTCAATTGTGCCTCTCTGTATAACCGTTATAGAAACAAAAACTACTCGACGGATTTTAATGGAACTTGGTACAATTATTTGTCATACTCCTGAGCTGGGTATAGTATACTTTTCATCACGCTCCAATCAATAGGAGCAGAGCAGTGAAGGGAAATGTTGGGAAAACGGGAGAAGTTACTCCATTTTTATGTTTCCGTCGCGTGTGCAACCTTAATTGTTAAAGCTACACAGAAATCATTTTATAATAAAATATTGAATGTATCACTGCTTATCCGGGCAGGACGACGTCTGCCGGGTCCGCTAGTCTTCAAATATAATGTAACTTGTCTACATTTTAAAGTGTAAGAATTTAGTATGTAGGCACATAATGTTATATTAAAAAGCAAATGAAAAGTTAATTAAAAGACTCATCAAAGAATTTTAAGACTTCCGTGTTTCACTTGTTAAGAACAAGTTATTTCAAAACGTAAAACATTTATGTATTTTTAAAACAAGTTATCTTTTAAAAATGTAATCCCACGAAGAACTTATATACGAAAAATGGAACGAGTCATCTGCAAGACAAAGTGTTAGGCAAAGTTGTGTTATCAAAATAAATGCCATTTTTTGGTATTTTAGTAGATACCAGCTGTGCCCTCTACTTCGTACGGGCTAACCTTACCTAACTAAACCGCGGGGCCGCATCGCGTTCAACTGACGCGCTTCCAGCGTACGTTGACGGCTGAACCCTATTTAATATGATGAATAATCATATAGATCTGAGCTCTATTTTTCTTGGTACAATCTACGTGATGATGGACATAAATTGATATAACTTCTTTATTTGTTAACTGATTCAAATGAAAAAAACACTAAATGCTAAGTGAAGCCCATCACAATATAATCCTGAAAACTGCATTCAAGTGGGATAAGCCATTTATGAGATTAGTATGGACAAACAGCGGTTGTCACAATTTTATTATATGTATAGAATTACAAATTGTGCTAGAGCAATGAGATCATGAAAAAGAAATTAAAATAATCGCTCGTTCGACTTTTTATTTGATTAGCGATTTGAATAAGTATGTACACAAAATTGGAAGTAATAAAGAAAAATAAGTAAATATAAGAAACCTAAGCCTTATTGTTATAATAATTATATTTGAAGATATCTCTAGCATGTAGCTACGAAGTCAAATCACGTAACAATAAAACTTATGCCTTTTAAGTTTGATAAATTTTATTATTCGGAATGTAATAATCGTAGGAAATTAACGTGCTCAAATAAATATTATTTTATAGAACACCGTGTTTATTGTGATTGTGTTTCATACGGATAAGCCATAGATGTCTAGTCCCGACGTCGGCGCCGCGGTAAATTGTATCGCCATTACAAGAATTTACGCCGCGTAATAGTGCTATTATCCATGCCCATCTTGTGGTAAAATGGCCCTCAGTCAATATACAACAACAATGGATGCAAATGCAACAATGAATCAAAAGTCAGTTCCTTCAATTTCTTGTAAATAAGCTTGATATACTTACATCTTTTTATTTGACAATAGACTCTCATCCAACTGCAGTAATAATGTGACGGAAAGCTAGACGAAGTCTAGGTTGGAATGCGCTTGTTTAGAAAGTACGTATTCATTTTTGTCTTGAATAATTTCAGTTATACGTAGGCAATCTGGATACAAAAATATGAAAATTTATAATATGTTTACATGATGCTTAATATGGTGTATTCTTATAAAATTTAATAATACTGTAAAGGATGTGTAAAAATTATATTCATCTACAATTATTGTGAATGTTTCGTTCTTGTAATCGAGTTTAAAAATAAACAGAATTAAAATTAAATTGTAATAACTATTGCATTGGAATATTGGACCACCCAGTTTGGTATCGTCGGTTTATATAGGTTATTACTGGAGCATGTTTTATGGAACTACCTACTAGTTCTATACCGCATGTAGAATTGCTGCAAATTGCGATATGATGATTACCTTGTAAACATGAGTCTTCAACAATTACTATAATCCTAAAGAGTATTTTTATGTAGAAGTTGAACATTAATTTATTTAAGTATTAAAACTTATCTATGGCTAACGCGAAATTGCTTCGTGATCGATATTATTTGAAACGGTGTCGTAAATAAATAAAAAGATATATAAGAACATAAGTGTAATGAAATATTATGGCGTATTGTTAGCCGTACATTTACTAAATACTGTAGAGTGTAAAGTAACAATCATATTCATCATGGGCAACGATAAAATTATTTTTACACAGTAAGGTAATAATGGGACCTTGATTGCAGCGTGTTCGTAAAGAATTTTAACCGTTAATGTTGCTGACAGATGGCCCACGGATCCCGATACTTATTACCCCAGACCGTTAACCACGGACACATAAAGATGTCCTTCTACGTGTGGAATTAATTGATCACCGGTTAGGCTAGAGGCTTACGGACATCTTAGGTATCCAGCAGTACACGGCGCCCTGTTAGGCACGCTCGTAAATTGTCATATTAAGCAGCACACGATTTACGTGCGTATAATCGGCTTACGCACACTTGTTCATTTTGCACTAAGATATTATTGACTCCGGAAATTTTGTTATTTCATAAATAGACATATTCAAGGATTACAATAAAACTTTCCCAGTTTTTCCAATGTATTTTCATGTATTATTGTGTCCTTGATTTATGTATAGGAATTTACATTTAAAATTATTTGATTTCAAATGAATTTTGCACTTCCGTCTCACGCAATGGCCGTTCGTGGAATCAGTGGTTCATATCGGATAGCGGAGGGAGCAGTTTTGCGATCATTGCGGACGATATTGGCCGTGTACTCGGCGGGAACACCGGGGCGAACTGTAATAACATGAAATAGTATACCAGGAGTGCATTACGGCCGGTGCATTACCTACGTATCAGATGCCGTGCGCCGGAACGTGCCGCGTGCTAATGTGGCTCCGGCACGATTCCGATTTGTTATCACATTGAAACTTAGACGAAAGCTAGAAGTGCATTCATGTACGAGTATTAAATTTAAACTGCTGCAAATCCATTCTCTTATTATACACTCCCCGTTTGTTTTATCTGAAAATTAAAATGTTTTGAATGTCCAACTGGGGAATACACATTAGGATTTACTCGTGGTAAGTTGAAATGAATAATTTTCACTTTTATGCTGCGTTTTTATATGAATACAAAGAGAAATGCCTTTGTTGCGAGAATAACTCCTCAACGCTGAGGCTCGATGCTCGATGCTAAAGCTAAGAAAATTAGGATAAAAGGTTCCTTAAATGGCCTAGGCAAGCATTAGAAAGGGATTCTAGGTAATTAAATGTCTAAAATAGTGTAAAATAAAAGTTGAAAGTTTGTATGGGATTCGTGAAAAGCCATTTTTCTCACTGGAACATTTTGACTTTTGAGTCTTTAACAAAAATAAAGAAAAACATCGGTATTTATTAAAATCTGATAATCTGAAATCTTTAAATGGATAAAAAGGGTTGCAAAAGGGTTAAAAAGCTTTATATTCGACCTGTCGAAAAAAATCGACCTGTGTTTATGCCTATGATAATCTTTATTTCTGTTGAGTAAAAAGTGCAAGGGTGCGTACATGTTTAATAATATATTTATTATTTAAAGATTGGCCTTTATGTAGTACTAGGTACAACACCTACCTAACTACTGAAGCCGAATCGAAGCAAGGACGGTTGCTAGTAATATTTATTTGCACTTCATCCATTCATTTGCAGTTGATTCCAGATTTTTGAGTTTTTTGTTAGTGTTGATTTTTATTGAAGACTTCTTCAATCAATAATAAAATTTAAGTTATTATAACGTCGTTTTTCTTACCTGTGTCATTTTCACGATATCTTCTTTATTGCGTACCTTGTGCAGAATCTATATATACTTATTTATATGTACCTGTAAGTAACCTTCATAATAACAAGTTTCTATTGAACACTTGTAGATAGACACTTATTGTTTTTTATTTGAGTGTGAAATATCACCACTCGGTTTGTTGATTCCAATCGCCGACATGGAGGCTTTTGTTATGTATATTCTTGAGGTGTCTTACACCGCGGGGGTCTGTGTTAGTACAAATTAGCCGAAACGATTTCAATTTGCCGTTGCATAATTTGGGAAACTGAATTATTCATATTGCATTATATCGAAAATAGAAAGATGAAGATAAGAATTCTATTGAAATTTCACACCTACAACATAAGCAATTGGCAATCAAAGCGAATGTTACATGGAGTCAAGGTTGTTAATGTTTTGAGGGGATATTCAAAACACTGGTATTTCTATTGCACTTTAAATGACAGGTAACTTGATAAATATCTATTTAAGTTTATTTTCAAAATATTTAAGTAAGTATACAAACATTAATTATTTAGAGCTGGAAGGATACTGAAAGTGCAAATACAAAGGAAACATATAAAGCGGTGAATTGCTTGGTAGTTGCACATAGATACATACATACATATGTGAGTAATAGAAACATTTACGGAAGCAACTGATGAAGTAATAAGATAAATAAACAGCAACTCGGGTTATAGAAATCTCTAGGAAATAATCACATTGGCAAGTGGTGTATTTCCTTTCCTTTCACTGTTGTCTGCCCTCGGCGATTTGATTGTAACATTGGCCTATCTTTTTATTATTGTATTAAAATTATATTACCCACATTGCCTACTTACACTTATTGTCTAATCCCTAATATCATATTAGGTATTAGACAATTAGGGGAATTAGAAAGGGATTAGACTTATTGTCTAATCCCTAATATCATATTAGGGATTAGACAATAAGTGTAAGTAGGCTGAAATAAATAAACGTCATGTGGAACTATTTATATTTCAAAAGCACGAATTTTAATTTTAATGATTTCGAGTAAGTACATGTAAGAAATAAAAAAAATTGCAATGTTTTTCGGTTACGGGAGATAATAATTTATATATGGAAAAAATATAGGATGGATATTAGAGCGCACTTCTCTCCATAAAAAGTTTTTGCTATTTGAAATTAGCCGGTGATCTGTCACAGATTTTTAACAATCATTTTTATATAGTGTTTATGACGGCTTATACTTTTTGCATTACTTTTCGTAAAAATCGTGGTATTTACGCCGTTTTAGCCTACGTACTTCATCATCATTACCATAATTAGCCTGTCTAAATTCACTGCTGGAAATAGTACTATAGGTATGTACTTACTTAACAACTTAAATACTTAGTATTTAATTCACAAAGAGCAAATTAATCTAATCGTAAAAGTAAAAAGTTAAGCTTTGTATAGATTTGACGAAGTATCCTTAACAATTTAAATATACGTAAGTAATTATGTATTATTGAATCCTACAAAAATATACTCTATCTTGTGATTTCTATCTTGTGTTTTTGAAAACAAATCAAACTTTTGTTCATAAAAAATTAAGAAATTGACGTTTCTTATACCGTTTGTGTTGCCATCGTAATTTTTTCTTTGGTTTGTGTAATACATTTCGCTAAGCATATGGCACTATTGTTATTATGACATTAGAAATAGGCTTTGTCATTGAATCGTGACCGAGTCGGATGGCGCGCTGTCCGTGTGGTCTTCGATCACTCGATATTCTGAGATGATATCGCTGCGTTCACGATTTAGTGGCTGTACGTACTGGCTTCTGTTCATAGGAAACGACGTTTAAAACACCCATGCATAATCGTTGCGTGTTTTAGTTTTGATTGCATAAATTTAGCTTAGCTATCATTTTCTAGGTAAGTATTTGCTGTTTTTGAACTGTGTGTTAGTTAGGAGAGGAATTTTATATAGGAAAATTCCGATATGAAAACGGATTACCTTATGGATTGACTTGCGGTCGTCATTGAAATACTGATTTTTATTATTTCATTATACACACAATATTTACCATTACAACTACATATATAGCCATAACCATTACCTCTATATATTTGTATACTTAGATGTAATTAGCATGTGCTCGTCTTTTGGTTCGCCCAGAAGCTGAACTTACGATTCATTCCAATAAATACATTTTATTTGGTAAACGAAAGTATAAATCTGAATTTGAAGTGTACCTACAAGTATACTTAACTTCGAACCCGATGCAATTTTATCCAATCATTTAATCCCTATTTTGCTATCTGAGGGGTAGAATTTGCAAAAATCAATAACCAAATTAATGTATTTTTTAGCCGAGAGTTTATATCAAAAAATTCACGAGTATAACTTTCCAACTGACGAAATCATATAATTGTTCAACTCCTATTTTACGCCCTAGTAGGTATCTAATTTTAGAAATACGGGTGGTATTTTCAATATTCTTTCTTCAATGTTCGTTAAGTCTTTTAGGAAAACTCTGTGTTAAATTTCATGCTTCTAGAGCCATCGAATCCGAAGCCAGCGTACCTACTTAGCTTTATATTTTAACAAGTTATTTGAAACCCAATAAGGAACATGTCATTGCTTGTCGCAGTCACAATCTTATTATCCCGTTAGCTTCAGTCTCGCTTCAACACCAATGTGATTGATGATGCGTTTTTAGTGAACAGTCCTTAAATTGGAAGCGTTGGCTTGGATCACTAATACACGTTTAGTGTCCCAATAATTTATATAATGAACATTTTGTATGCCTCATTTAAGTATGTAGGTACCATAGTCATGTCAAAGGAATTTTGAATATGTGTAAAATTAAATGAGTCGTGTTCACTTAACTGTCATTCATGGAAGAATTTCTCTTTATTTGGACTGAAGATGTAAAGTAGAACGGGTCATGATACGAATAACTGTTGAAGCATTTTTAATAAAAATAATGTGGTTTTTAAATACAATTTCATACACTGGTCCCCGCTTCTTTCGTTACAAAATTACATGTGTTTTACGATTAAATGTTACTTATTGTAACGAGGAAGGAATACTTGGCATGTCTTTGATTAAATTGTGAACTATCCCATATGCAGATAGGCTACACAAGCTTTTGACTAAATCGCCGCGAATAGAGCTCGAACTTTTGAACACTCGAGGCACTTCCTTGACCCGCATGTAGAAATTAAAGAGCGTCAGTGGGGACAATCCTAGGCTTACCCGTCATATCACCATCTCCAGGAACTCTATTACTATGTAGAGAAAAGCTTTTCTGCATGCTATCAGACACTGTGATACCCGAGCAGAAATATATTGGATTCTATGTGATTGAAGTGGCTACTAGAGAGTAATGTCTGAAAAGCGAGTATCTTACAAGGCAAATTACTTCCTACACGGCCATTGCCAGCAATGAAGTAGCAGATATTCTAACGCGAAAATGCGTAAAAGTTATACAGCTGGATCCACCATCATTCTTGTGGAATATACAAATACACTAACTTTCATACCTCCGCTACTACGAATCACTTATTAAAAGGATATGAATAGAAGTATTCTAACAACTTCTAAAATTCATTAGAACACTATATAATTGCATGATGATAAGGGCGCCAATAGTTATATAATATTAATATTTTTTTATGCCTAAATTAATTATTATTTATTATGCTACGAATATGATATGGAAAGTAAGAACATGTTTCAAAGTAAACATTAAATATATTCTAAATACAAAAAGTATGATATGACGAATAGATTTTTTTTAGAAAGTCGTAACGCAAAGTCCGTATTTCGATCGAACTTCAGATATGGATGCACATCCATTGATCATATCTGTGCATTCCTAAACGCCTTACGTAATATCGGCTATCTCTTCCATGTATAATATTTTACAGATCTTGGTACTCTGTGTTATAATTCGTTAAGACAAATAAACTTTATTAAAAAAAAGTCATTCTTGGGCCAATAGAAAATAATCGTTATATAATTAAAAATACGGTAATAATTAATGCTTCTTGGATCATTGTACAATTACGTGTACGAAATCCGTAAACGAATACGTATTTAAGAAACGTTCTATCGATAAAATGATTGATGCTGTGTAATTATTGGCTATTAATTACCAACAGAATATTAATAACATCTTATGCTTTAAGGTCACATGTTTATTTCATCCACCACGTATCTTGAGAATAAAAAGTTTTGCACCACAGTTTAAAAAATGTAAGTATACTAATTTTATTATTTACGTTACAATAGGTTGGCAATAGGCTCCCTACCTATTCCTTAATGGGACGTAAACGTAACCGGTGAAACGTGGGAGTGTTCTGCATTCCTCTGCCTACCACTTCGGGGATTACAGGCGTGAAGTTACGTTTTTTTTATCTCAATTACAATTACGAGTTATTAAGTTACTGAGTACTAACGCCAAATAAGGAACATCACGCCCTGTAATCCCCGATGGAGTAGGCAGAGGACTGTAAAACTCTCCCGCGTTTCATGAGTTAAGTCTAAAAATATATAATTATATTCAACACAGCGATGGTATGTTTACTTTCGATTGACGCCTTGAAATAGTCATTCATTTGAAATAGTCAGTCCAGCATGGACTAAGGTAGGTTGAAGAAGAATTCCTACGTCAATAGCCACATTATGCTATTATCACTTATTTTATTCATATTGTATCGGAGCACATTCCTATATACATACATACATCTACTGATGTGTACCTATTAATCATATTTAATGGCCTTGCGAATCGTTCTTATTAATAGCACTGCATTTAATGGTAAATAATATATGCTTATTATTGCATACTCAGTTGAACGATGTATAACTGTAGCGGGTGTCATTATTCTAACAGATTCAAGGAAACATAAATATTTCTGAGCGAAAACCGGATGTGATTACTTGTATATAGAAAAAAGGCTGTATTGTCGTGGACATACGAATATGAAATGTTAAATATATGAACGTCGAGTGCTTGGGAGGTTTTTGAACTTCTATTTTGGTGGTATCTCGATTATGCATCTCCAGTCCCGTGTCCTATTCGATGTACCTATAGAAGAATTCCGAAGCGCGACGCCATATTCAAGATCTTTCATTGTTAACGATCTATTTATATCTGGTGGTCCTATACATATGCCGCAAATATGGCAATCGACATTCTTTTTTCGAAAATTCTGTTTGTTATCGATACATACAATGTTACAGGTGTTGTA
>DWMG01001362.1:0-15410 GCA_018244855.1 Elbella merops
GCTATCATTAGATTCTAATCTATTAATTTGCCAACCCGGTAAACTTTTATGAACTATAAGTTCAAGCACTACGTAATTAATATGGGATTACAAGAAACAAAAGATGTCGGTAGCACGCGGCTGTAGCTCTGGCGAAAACGTTTGATTTTTTTAATCCAACCAAAGTAAAAATTCCGGCTTTACAATTTAGAAAGTTTCCTCGTGTTAGCCATAAATACTTATTCAAATATTAAATGTAAAAGCGTGAGTAATATTCCTAGGCGAAAATTATACCAGGTGTAACGCTTAAATGTAATTAGAAGATTTAACAGAAATTACCTTGATTAACTGCAAAGTATCAAGATATACCTCTGCGTAGAAAAACAACTTTGTTGAAACAATATAATTATATAAAAATCTAAGACAGTTCTCGAGTAACTACACAGAAGTAACCTCAATGTAACGAAAGATTCCCACAGTCGCTTGCAAGAAAAAAAATTACGAAGTTCAGTGTAACAGCGAATTCTCTTTTTGAATTTCTGTTACGTGTTCTGTTTTTTTTATTCGATGATTTTAAAAATAAACATTTAGCAAAGCGGATGTCGCAAAAAAGTAATTCGTTTTTGTACAAAGTGAAAATGTAAAAGCAATAACAGAGGGCGATTGTTTGGGAGCGTAAACTTACTTTATTTTCGTAGCGCACGTCCAGTGCAGCGAGAAAGTATTTGTGACAACACACGCTACCTTAAAAAACCTTTTCGAACCTGCCAATCGTAGATGTATTATTTCGTGCGTATTTCTTTTCAACTCTATAACTATCTATTGTATCTGTCGTATACCATTAAACAAAATTTCATTCAATAAAACCTTGACTGTGATTTTTCTTTGAGTGCTGAATGTAAGTGAATTTTTATCTGAAAATCAATTAAATCGGGAAGATTTCATCTGTCTGTTTGTCCGAGACTATGCTGTTATTATACACAACTTTTCTAATCACATAAAATTATTTATATATGTATACTAGTTCTTGCCATTAACATTAGGCATGGCAGTAGGTTCACCACCTATTGCGTAGTAGGACGTAAACGTAACCGGTGAAATATGGGAAAGAACTACGCTCCTCCGCTTACCCCTTCGGCGATTACATGCGTGATGTTTCGTTTAAGTTCTTAACCGATACTGCTTTTAAAAGTATTATAAGCAGCCTCTGTCATTCACCGAGTATTTTCCATCTATCTCCATACCAAATTTCAACATCATCGACTCATTCATTTTAACTTAATATAGCGGAATTACAAGACTTTAATTGAGCACTCGTAATATGAACCTGGATTTGGTTATAATAAGAAAAATAATTGTAAAATTCATTTGAATCATTACGTGTATAAGGGTAGATGAGAATATTATGAACAATCATAAAAAATATTCTTAGTCAAAACGCGTTCTCTCTCCGATGTACCTACGACATTCGAGTAAATAAAACGAAATCTGACCTGGTAACTTGACAAAGAAGTGGCAGTGCACCATATCAAGGTCAAACAAGGGCTGAAATTGTGTAATAAACATCCAAAATTAAAAATATTTTTATATATTTATGTACTCATTAACATTATGTCTGAGATATTTCATTTTGCAAAAGTTCGCCCTTAGCTTTATTCAGAAAACATCTGTGGTAAACGAAAACTAGTCTTTCTGTAATTAAATATTTTTTATAATTTATTTGTGAATACATTCCAAGACAGTCTTTGAAACTGTTATTTTCATGTTTCCTTTGAGTATAACGATAATATTTTCGAAAACGAGAAATGGAACGTTTCGAATTCTTTTAAAAGTTTTTAATTGTATTCTACAAAAGTTTGGTAGGATATAAAGTAGGAGGCGCACATTCCTTGAGGTATTTTTTCGACGAAAAAAATGTCGCTTCTGAGGCCGCTACTCCAATTAGCAATTCAAATATTTTTTTTCTTATTTTTCATTGAATTGACTTGAGACCTAAAGCCCGTAATGCTGCCCTTTAAACGAATTTACTTTTAACATTTTATATGCTGATTTGTCGATGCGTTGATTAAAGTGCGTGGTTTCGTAGTGAGTTTATGAGAGATAAAACGTAGGTGATTCGTGAGATTCAGTTACTTTGATTTACTGGCTCTTAATAGCATTCTTTCTTTATCATACAGAAGAACTGTTTAGTTAAAAGATTTCCTTTTACATACGACATAGCTGTCACAACCTCAGCATATTAACCATATTAATCGATCGGATTATTTCGTTATTTAATTACATATTGAGTACCTCGTTGGTCAAGTGGTCGCAAGCGCGACTTTCGATCGGGAAGTCCTGGTTTTAAATCCCGGGTCGGTTACTATTGGATTTTTATAATTTAAAATTTATAATATTGACTTGGAGTCTGGGATTGTGCCCAGTGTATAGCAATAGGCTCAATATCTATTCCAGGAGTCTTAAACGTAATTGGTAAACCGTGGGAATATACTACATTCCTCCTCATGCCTACCCCTTCGGGGATTACAGGCGTGACTTTACGTTATAACATACTTTACTTATTTACTTTTCGTTATTACATAAGGTTGTTTGTTATGATGACATCCTAGGTGGTTATAGTTATGGAGACTATACATCATATGTATTATTAGCTACGGTGTCGAGCTCGTATATGACTGATATACCTTATAATCATTTTATATTAGTTATATTCGTTATAATTCCGACATCATGGCTGCTAAAATGTAATGACTTACCGTCATTAATTAGTGGTTGGTTGTCTGGATCCGGTTTTCCCGCTGGACAAAGCGGGAGTGACGCTGAGGTCGATTGACCTCCGCCATCTGCTTCCACCTGTAAACAAATGTTTATTATTTACGATTGTTCGCGATACATCGTTGCGCTACATAATTTGGTTGAGAAATAATTAAATCCCGGCAGAATTTTATTTAGGTAGTAGTAGTAGGTGGTAATGGTAGGTGGTAGTGGTAGGTGGTAGTTGGAAGTGGTGGTGGTCTACGATGGAACTAATGTTAGTCTTATATTTTCATACAATCCTCTTCGATTTCAATATGCTTGTAAACTTTGTACTGCTTTTATACATTTGTTAAATGAATTTAATAGTTATAACGATTCATAAAATATTTAGTTCATAATTTATTTATGGCATTATTATCTAAATTGTTAATTAGGAGATGTAAAATTAATTATATAGTAGATTTTGTACCAACGTTAATGAAATATATAACGACCTAATTATATAAAAATACTGAAATCTGTATCAAAGTTATAGTCATAGGTACAATCGTTAAAATCGTTGCTCCATAATATGTACGTTAGATACATACATAGGTACCAACGTACAAATGTATCCATAAAGCGCACAGAGATGATAGCTAGCCAACGTTGATTGGTGGCTGAGCTTCCGACCTCAATTAGGACCTAAAGCCTCAACTGAATCATAGATGCGGTTATAACTCTGTCATCGTACTACAGAGCCTGCACGATTACGAGCTCCCCTAATCGGTACTGGAAATAGAAGAGGCGACGATACCAAGAAAAGTTCTTCAGTATAATTCACAAAATAATACAACACAAAAGTTAAAGTACTAAGCTCTTCTTTTCCACTGACTTTGAGCCGTTTAATTCAGGCTTTTGGGACAACAATGTATTACGAGAGCTCTACGAATGAGTTTCTAGTTTCGACTGACTGATTTTGAATAATATGGAGTGGAGAACACGATACGAGTAGGCGCGGCTGTGACGCTCCGGCTCTAGTCTGAGCTTAACGTATTGTCAAATAGCGTCGATAAAATTGGTTAGCAATGTAAACTCATCACTAACAGCATACAGTTAAATTTGTGAACGAGATCAATTTAGTTTATAGTTAAAACAAATTAGAATCACTAAATACATGTTTCTTATTTACTCTCCGTTTTAACGCTTCCATTAAAATGTGGATATCAATAAAATATCTATGCAATGTAAATTAAATATTTTTTTTTGTCATGATCCTTATCAGACTGTCACGGACATATAATATTTGTTTGGGTGAACAGGCTTGAGGCTTTTGCCTAATGGCGTGTCGACCCGAAGAAGATAAAAACGTAACTTCACGCCTGTAATCGTCAAAGAGGTAGGCAGAGGAATGCAGAACACTCCCACGTTTCACCGGTTACGTTTACGTCCCACTATGGAATAGGTGGTGAGGACAAGATGTTCGTGCCTAAAATATTGTACTATAAAAATTAAATATTAAATGCTGTTACTACTATAATTAATATATTCTATTTGACTTTTAACTACGAAAATATTTGTGTATTTAAAGTGAAAAATTTTCGCTTTGATTTAAAATTGTACAGTAGAACTCTAACTCACTTTGTCGACAGAAGTATTACCGTCTCATCTCACATCATACGGTTATTTGTAAGAGATCCAAGCTATTCCCAACCGACAATATTGCAACACATATTATAAATGTATTATGTCGATTCCATTTACGTAAGTCTCCTTCTAAACTGTCGCGGAATATGTTAGAAATTGTCTTCGTATTTCTACCGTAGCTGACATCGTCACTGCTGATGTAACGTTTTACGGTTAAGGCCATATTTTGATCGGTCGACTCTTGACATGTATTCGAAAATGTCGCAAACATTCAAAACATGTTCATACCCCAATGGGTTACTTATATGTATATGTATATCTGCATATACCTACAGTAAACGATATTTTTATTATTAAGTACCCTAATCGTACTTTAACTGCCTTTGTTTTATTTTAGCTGTACCCGCGACTTCGCTGTTAGTTTCATAGCATTTTATTGGTTTTGATTTTTTCGTACGGACCCCTAAAACTTTTCTGAAATAAAGGTAACGTTCTTTAATCTGTATAACATCGACTATGTACGAGTAAAATTGTCATCGAAATCGGTTTAGCCGTTGCGGTAATTACCCCGAACAAACAAACAGACAGACATAGAATAAAAATTACGTTTTTATTTTAAAAAGTTATTAATTTGATGTTGCAAACAGATACTTCATTTTATTTGTAAACATAGATTTAACACAGTCTTTATGTTTGAAAAGTGTTTCTTTGAGGATTTGCTTATTGTATGGTAAATAAAAGAATAAGATTATCACGTTTCTACGTTTGTGAAAATATTGTAATGTGTATTTCTTTTCATGTATTTTTTATATTTTGTAACACTGGACGATAATTTAATTTAGTACTAGCAGTGGTTTCGAAATTCGTATAAATTCCTACAAAAAACTTTACCAAAGGTTTTAATGAAGAATATTTCGCGGTTGCGGTTTTACAGGCATTACACATTTTGATTCTACCCATTTTCCTCCTTCCAACTGAACGGGCCGGTAGCGATTAAATAAAAATTTAAAATTGTTTCAAACGAAACCCTGTGAGGTTATAAAAAACTGAACGGTGAACGTTGTCAAAAATAATTGTAATCCGTTTCATTGAAACTTCATCCCTATGTGTATTATCTATCCCTGAACGCCGGTAGCCACCACGTTTGCTTGCAAATGGTCTTACGTATAAAACATAATATCGCAACATTGACTTACAATATCCTGTAATCATTGCACCTTATTTTCTATCTCGTTCCTCACGATTCGATATTGAAATACATACAAATTCCTCACGAATGATTGCATAAGAAAGCTTGGATTGTGTGAAAATATTCAACTGAAGAATTGCCCTTTCGTCTCTACAAATCCGAGCGGGAGAAGTCGAGGAATTTATTTTTCCTATTTTATTTCTCTGTGTTCGTATAATTTTTTTTCTGCACTTTATAATGTTTTATCGTTGGACCCAGGTGTCGGTTTCAGAATGAAAGTATTAAAACCATAGTCCGCCACGCTGGCGAAGTGCGGGTTGGCACACTTCACGTAAATTGTTTAATTAAGAAATGCTTTCATGTCCTTAGTTGCACATTGTAAGGTGAACTAGTGACGCATCTCTAAATGCATAAAGTAAAAAAATCTATTGAGAAATTAATAATGAATATACTTTGAGTAATTCAAAATGCTCAAAATGTTGTTCAGTTTGCAAAATGAGATGTATCTATTTAATATATTCTTTAGGAATTAGCTGATTGTAGCTTACGAAATGTAAGAGGGACCTTCGCAGAATTTATGTATGCAGTTTATATGTACGCAAGGCACAAGTACCGAATGGGGTAAATAGGCAAAAAATATACATATGTATATCCGCCATTATCCATACGAGTCCGTACTAGTGTTGTGCATTATATATAATTATAATGCACAATATAGAGTCATGGAAATTGCCGAAATCCATCATTATATTTTAAGACTAAAAATTTTCACAGGATAAAAACGCGATCACAAGCATACTTTAGACATGATTGAAATAAAAATTATTAATATATAAACGAATAATATTAAATTATATGTGTATATTAATGATTATAACACTTAATAATAACGTCTTGGTTCAAAAACCGATTTGGTCTCCCACAATGCGGTACTGCTTAACTTGTAGTGAAGGAGTTGCGGCCAGTTCAACCGGATTAATATTTAATAATATGGCTATGTGTATGGTTGTGCAGACTGCCAACCCGCACTTGGCCAGCGTGGCAGACTATAGCCTAACCTAACCTAACCTAACCTAACGTGGAATGTAATGGGTTGAAAAAAAAATGGTTATTGCACCGAAAATGACCCTAGTCAGTACAAACTTATCATTATCAGCTGACATTACTCTACTACTGAAGATAGCGCAACTCATCCAGCATGTACATGAGCTTTAATTGAGGTGAAATAGACAACTTATTTTAAGCATCAATTCTTTGTACTGCCTACCCTTTAAGGGACTTGGAGTGAAGATATGTATGTATATAATTCTTTGGACGAATTTGCGAAGCCTATTTATTTTATTATTTTAAGTGGTGCGTTGTGTCCATTTTCACAGTATTAATATATTGTTCATTAGAACTCCTCCAAGCTACCGCGGGATAAAATAATATAGTTTTTGTTTAATTAGGTATCAATTACGGAATATCGAGCTCGTACTAGTGACGTCGACGCTACGAAATAAACAGCATCTCTCTATATCACAGTAACAAGAAACGGACTAATTATCAGTTAATTATTAATATTTATTAATTACTACTGGCGTGGAATACGAAGCATTGAACGTAATAAGTGGCTGGGTAAAAACATATAACGGATCTGTTTTAAGGCCTCTATGAAATAGCGATGCACTGTAATACAATATTATAATTGATAATTTACGAGTGTCGACGTGTGAGTATTTCGCGTTTATACAATGTGCCCTATAAAGCCGGCCCAAATAGTCCAGCAAACCGAAATATAAACTTTTTGGTTTGAGTCTTTTCTTCAAAGCGAAAGTTAACCAAAAGAATAGAATTTGTTTCCTAACATTTCTACAAAACTTTACAATCTTTGTAATCGCACCTGGCAAAAGAAGAAAAAAAAATAGTTCTAAAAAGAATCTTGTTAGGCGTTTTTTTTGGTATAGCCGTACTTAAGAAAGTATTTATTACTGTTTGTGTTGTTACGCATGGATTATTTTTTATTATAAGAGAAAATGACGTCGACTATTAACAAATGTTAATTACAATCGCGCGAACATTTCAGCTGTCATTATTGTGTTTTTTTATTATAGCTTTTACGTAACGATATATCTGAGCTTTATATATCAACTGTATTTAATTTATTTTGGCAACATTAGCAAATTCTGTCTTCATTATTTCAGTTTAGCCTTCAAGCCGTTTTACGCCGATAATTGATATTTGAGTAAATAAATTCATCATTATAATTCAATGTGTCTCTACCTTTGAAACAGAATCGTAGTACCACATAACTCTCATCCTTCGCTGTGAAAAATGCGTTTTCAAAGAAATAGTATTTTTGTCACGTAAGGCAGAATAGACTGGAAAGAAATTCTTTTGACAAAAGTTTATTTTAATAGTCTATCTTCTTTGTTGTTATATCTCAATTTTAAACTTAGTCACAAACGTTTACCCGGCTTCAATATTATACCAGAGAGATAGATACAGAAAATTTACTGACTACAATATTAGTATAGTTATACTTTCACTCGATGTGCCTCTTTGGCACTTTCCACTCCTTAAACCAATACCTTTAGTACAATGCTACCACAACCAAGGACCGCTGTAAAAGGAGATGCAACCCAAGAACTAAATTATCTAAAGGGATGCATAATAATTCAGCCACGGGAACTTGCTAAAGGAAAAGGAGGAGTCGTTCCGCCAATGTCGACGTGCATAAAGGAAAAGAGGCATTAATATAGAGAAAGCACGTCAAGTCTGTAACTTAACGGTGTTTAGCGTCCACCGCTTTCTGCCTACCTCGATTACAAGGGCATTTCTGTAACGGAAACTTGTTTTTGTATATATATTTTCAGTTTATGAGGCCGGGCAAAATGTATGTATATTTTGACATTTAAATTTATCACGATAATAATATCACAACTACACATACAAAACATTAAAATGGTGATAACCCAATCTACGATAGGTTCCTTGCAGCAGTGATATATTGTACATATGGCTTAGTAAAAACGGCTCAGATAAAATTTTTAAACTTTTTAACACCTACGAGATGATTTAAGCAAGAACTCTTTCAGATTTTTAAGAGGCTTTAAAGTGCTCTAAACATTACGTCAGGCCCGTATTTCACTGTAAGAATTGGCAGAAGAATGTGCTACTCCCCCTTTTCACCAGTTATGTTTAAAGTCGCATGTAATAAGGGGTGTATCTTAAAACTAAAAAGATATGTATGGAAATAATACTCTTGCTACACGAGCTTTATATAAGCACTGGTATCTACAAACGCAGTGATCGTGATATAAAACTATTTCCAAGCACAGATATTACAATATCGAGAATATCGTCTCGGTGCATTCTAGAGCGAAGATCACACGGATTTATTGTCGTTGCAAGGAGAACTTATTGAAGTTATCGAGGCTATACGAGTTGTTAGCTCTTAGCCTTCGTGTGTAATATAATATATTGCTATTTTAGGTATTGCTTCAAATTGCTTTTAGGTATTGTTTCATTACCGATTTAATCGGTTGGGTGTGTTCAACTTTAATATGAAAAATCTGATATTTACTATAGTTGCGAGTTTATATCAAAGTTTGAAATAATTTCTGTCACTAGACAGGTTTTAACGTTCGATGGAAACTAACAAATCCTCCATAGGCAGACTAAACAATCATAAGTATTCACGGCGCAAGACCGTACCGTAGTTTATCCTTTGTCAACCCGCGTACTACTAACTGAATAATTTATCAACATTAATAATAATAATCTACGAATAATTAACATTAATTATAAATGAAATACAAGGCAGGACATCCAGGGCGGCGCCAATGCACAAACCTACTTATGGAGCATTAATAGTTTAAAGATCACAGAGGTTTTGTTTGAAGACAAAGTTTAACAAAATTTCATTATGTAGTTGCGGACTTAAACTTTGATCGTTGTATTCTTCGGATTAGAAACCTACGACACCGTGCTACGCCGTAGGCGACCGCCTACGAGCAAGTTGCGCAGTAAGCTTTTCATCTCTGAGTCGTTACTCAAAAAATAATGATATTGTGTTAAAATGTATTTATTTTGCATTTTATACATATACATAGAAATATTGGAAAATACCTTATAATTGTCAAAGCAATAAGATTCTAAGAAAATTTTTGTATATATTTATTACTTTGGAAACTGAGTGTTGGTTCTGTAAATAATCAAGCGAATGTAAAAGATATATTTATTTTATATATTTAAATAAGCATTCGATTTATAAATCTGAAAGAAAACAATATTTAAGTTATCCAATGACACAATGCAATTAAGTCAGCAGTTACAATTTGTTGTGTGAGATCCTACATTATGAAGCTACGACGGTCTACGACGTAGATGTTATAATATGTTTCCATGCGAAGAGATGGTTTACTCGTATCAATCATTAACGTAAAAAATCGTAGTTAAATTCTATTCGTAATATAACATCACGTCTGTAATCACAAAAGAGGTAGGCAGAGGAGTGTAGCACACTCCCATTTAAATTATATTACTTATTATTTTATTAATGTGTTTTGTTTTTATTATTAAATTTTCTTCCTTTATATTAAACATCATCATCATCATCAATCTACTACTACTACTACATCAATCGACACAGGCACATATTATACATACACACACAAATATATCTTAAGTCCCTTACACTGTAGGCATTTATATTATATTTTATGTATCACTACCACGTTCTTTTGTACCTGAAAAGTGTAGTACATTTCCCCAGTTACGTTTTAATGCCCATGGAATGGGTGGTGAGTCTATCACTAAATATCGGGCGCTAATCCAGACTACGAGCCACTGATAAAAAATCGAAGTTAGGAAATCTAAGCTGGAAAATCCAAGTGAAAAAAATCCAACAGTACCCGATTCGAATCCAGGACAGTCGCAATAATCAGCAGTCGCGCTTTGCAATCGACCAACGATGCAGTTTAAGAATAATGTAAAAACTATTTTATTATATGAAGGAAACTATTCATAATGAAAACATGTAAACATAGTAATTAAACAAGGTTATTGAATTGTATTAATTTACACTTATGCAGTGTGCGTAATTGTGCAACATTTCTATGTGGTTTCGCATAATGATCTCTGTTACGGCTACGGTGGCAAGCATTAGCGTTTAATTTCCGGCGATGAATTAAATTGGCCGTTATGGTAAACATGCGATGGAGCAAACGTAAGCCGCGATCGGGGGCGTGTAAACGTACTGATCGTGTCATCATAAATTGGTATTTGTTCCAATGTCTCTATGATATTTATTACTAATTTTACGACAAATGTCGTGCAGGCCGCCTGTTGCTAAGCGTATATTAATACTGTTTCGTTCATATATTGTTTATGGATATTCTCAAAATAATTTCCTATGTAAAAATAGAAAGAATTACTGGTATTTTTCTGCATTAAAAATAATGTAACGCTGTCTTGGAATAGCTATAAACACTGTTATGAAAAAGGCTATATATCAAATGCTGTCTATGTTACGTTACATCTATAAAAACGTAACGGTTTATTACATTTTATCCTTGTTCGTGTCTGTATATTGTTAAAAAACTTGTACGTCACTGTTTTTATATTACATTCATAACGTGATTTATATTTAGTATTTATTTACGCTAAGGCAAAACTGTACAAAAGATGTCTATATAATAGCTACGTTTTCAAAAATACCAAACCTTTTGAATGTTACTCTTTAGTTTTGTAACGCTATGTTACTATAGTACAAATTTGAATATAGTTAAAACAAAGTTAGCGAAAAAAGATAAAGACATAGAGAATGAAGAGATCTCATCCCTTCTAAAGTTTATTAATATTGGACTACATATGATAGAGCAACATCGCTACGAAGATGGTTCATAGTGACGTATTGTAACACTCAGACTGAACCGACTTCCGACCTCCAGGCGCTTAATTGAATGAGACGACGTGATTGGTGTTTGAGTTGCCGGCTACGAGTCAAGTTTGATTGCATGAGCCTGAGTGTTTGCTCCTTCTGAACAGCGACCCTACTTACACTTCCTATTTTTCAGCCTTCTTTGTTCCCACGTGTGCGTAACAACATGATCCCGGTCTCATTCTAACACTAAATCCAATAATATATTTCTATCCGTACACAACTGTTTTAGATTGGGATAGTCTCTCGAGTTGCAAGAATATTTAATCAATAATTATATAGTGACGATGTGTGGAAAGTAGTACTAGTACGAAAATATGTAAATTACATATCACATTCTTTGAAAAGAGTTGACTCTCTTGACTTCACGTTGACAATCTGACGATGAAGGACAAAATAGACATATATGTAATCCGAATATCGTTGCTCGCAGGTGCTGATGAAAACTGAGACTTATCTGTCTCGTCCAAATATGTCATGTGCTGGCTGATGGCGATTCAAAAATTTCCGCGGTATGCGCGTCTGCAAAGAGTGAGTCTAAAAGTTAGAGATATTTTGCATTCGGTTCCCTCTGTCTATTCCATTAGGAGCCTATCGTGACGATATTACAATAAAGACATTAAGTGTTCATGCATTTCTATTTCGAAATTAAACCACTGGGGCTGCAGATTTTTTTAAGACGTAGGCTCTTAATGTAGGCCATATATCTTCCATAAATCACTAATAAACAGTGGAGATCAAAGTTTTCAATATGGTAGTTAAGGTTTTTCATTCCAGTATTTATACTGAATACGGGAGATTTACATTGGTATTATAGACTCCCGGGCTAAATACGATTACCGGCCTTTGTTTCGAAAGGGTCGAAGAAATATGAACGCGTATATTTATTGGCAAATTGTTTTATCTTTTCTCAAGATGTTTGCACGTTTCGGAAATATTTCGAAGACATGTGTGCTTGGGACACACCTATGGTATATATTTTTCTAAGACACTTATTCTTTTCTATGGTATATTCACAATCAAGTGTGAATTCGTTTAGTAAAGTTTTAACGTGAACACTGCGTTCATAAGTTGTGATATTTTTAAACATATAATGTACTATACAAATACATCACGTTTCATTTATTTATTTGGGCCTGTTTACGTACACGTATTCTTTCTGTAGGATTCTCCAACCGAAAAACAAACAACGGCAAGTGAAGGAATCATGAAACTGGGCACTCAGTTTAGTTTATTTTAGGCAATATAATTCAATGTTGATACAAGGCACTCGTCCTTAATGGGAGGAAATAAATATATTGAAAGCGTGTTTCCAAATGCCAGTCACAAACGTTACGACAGCATTCCCTAGCTCTATTTATTCGCTATATTCTCTCTATCAATTGTCGCTTTTATTTAATGGGTGTATTTTCAAATTTTATTTAGCACTGCCACAAGTCAATGTAATATCACTTGTGAATGCATGAACTAAAATTTTAAGCGATATATGTATGTATATCACATTTTTTATAACTTGACATAGGTACCTAAATGTCACTGGTACCTTTATCGAGTTACATATGATCTTCCTGCGTACACAACATTACGCCTGTGTTACCCTGAACGGGCGCTACTGGAAATTTTAAGTTAGAAACACCCATTAATATTTTGTCGGTACTCGGAGATGAATCCATGACGTATTAATTAGCAGCGCTTGCAACCACTCGACCAATGAAACAATCGTTGAAATTCAGGAACGATGGCATGAAAATTATATTGTAGCATTGTTACTGAGGTCTTTTCTTAGAATATCTGTGAAATCTACATTTAACGTAAGTATTTCATTTGTATCGCGTTCGGAAACTCAATTGGTTTTCAGGAAGACACGGCATTCACTTGCAGCCTCGAAAGTGGCTTCTAGTTCGCTTTTCAAGTATTTCAGACCAACTGAACGGAAAACACGTTTCCAGAAGAAGTAATGGATTTCAAAAAAGGAACATACAGTGTATAAATAAAATGTTTGCGAAGTATTTTTCCACTTCTATCTTTGCGGACATATTTCGAAGCCATTTTTTAAAATTGCAGCACATTTATTATAGCCTTGAATGTTCTGATTCCGTCGCTTCTCGACTAAGATGTTAAATGTCTGAGTCAATATTTACATTAATAAGTAACGGGAAATTAAATGTCTACATAGCCTCCACTTCTGCGTTATATTATTTTGGTGCGGAAACGCAAACTTATTAACACAATTTTAAGTTATTCGAGTACTTTTTGTATATTTATATTATACGACATTTTTAATTCGTGTCATAAGTTAAATAAATCGAAGAGGGCATGGTCCAATATTTGAAGAATATTGCTTACAAATGAGCCAAAATTTGTGTATTTCAACAAAGCAACGAATCTTTAGTAACATTAATTTTGTAACGCGTATTTTACAGAAAGAACACATATCGATACACTAAAAACTAACCATTTACAAACTGTAAAATTATAATATATTTCGAGAAGATTCCCACCATATCAAATATTTCTTTTCAAAAAAATTTCTCGGACATCATAAAGCAACCTTCAAAGAAATAAAATGTAATACTTACAATACATAGAAGTTGGTATTAGAATTGAAAATTATACAAAATTAATTTGAAATAACAACACCTGAAACAACGTCTTTTACTAGAAATTTCATTCAGTCTAACGGTATGGCATACCTTGTGGCATCAACATTGATAATGAAGCAACAATATTAAATGCACTGCCAGACGGATTTGTATCGGTTTCGTTAAAATAATTACTATGTAGTAATTAAATATTGTTGTGTTCTCGAATAAGTAACTATATAAAAGTTATTCGAGTCGACCAAAAAGGTTTTAAAGAAAGAAAGAGAAGAATGCAAGAATATGAAGGCGTCACAAAGGAAGTTGTACCAAGGGAGTTTGATAAGAGAGTATGTTATTACTTATAGAAAAAAATTAAGTTGTTTTGAAGTTCCAAGGAAAATAGGATAGGAATATTGTAAAAGGAGGAGAACGTACGCTGAAGAGGTGAAAATTCATTTAAGAGACAGGAAAAAATAGAAAATTATGAAAGTACAGAAAGTAAAGAAATTACTATGGATCGTGATAAGTCTCATAAGAAAGTGTCAGAAGAAAGGAAGAGTCTGAAAGCTAATAAGCTAGCAGGTTATGATAGGATATTTATCGATATATGAATGCCTGGTAGGGACAATTATTAATCGAATGTACTCCCTTTTCGATTAGTCCTGGAGATGTGGTCGGGTACCAGACGATAGGTGAAAAGCAGTTTTTGTATCATTGTACAAGGGAAAAGGGTCATAGCATGCCGCTTTGGGTACATTCCTGGTAAGTTTACTTCGCATACTTTTCTTACGTTATTACTAAGTACAAATCTACCACTTCTTCAGTATCTCGCTTGGCTAACACCTTTACTACCGGAAATGGACTAAGTAACTAAGTATTATAATTGACTAACTAAGTATTATAATTGATCACCGCATACCTAACCTTGCCCAGTTCTAGTGTAAATTCCCATCAGATCGACTGTCAAAGACAACCTACCAGCATAAATGGCAGTTGGTTTAATCAATAGAAACTACAAATCGTTTGCAAACGTACGGATAGAAATTAGTTAGCGAGAAATGGAATCGTTGTAATGTCGTGAGAACTACGAGTACATCTGTATGCAATAAATTCTAAAATAGAACTCTGCGTACTGAACTGGCTATTGGCATTTTAAAGAATTATGCTCCCAGAGTTAAAAATAGGTAACGTTTAATTGTATCCACACCACATCAGATATGAGGCGATGCGACAGAGTACCAAAGTTTGCGACATAGCCCAAAGGATTAGCAAGTTGAACCTGTCGCAGAACCGATAGCCGCTGGAGGAGACGTGTTCTGGAGTGGAGACCGCGACTTGGTAAAAGTAGCGTAGG
>DWMG01001363.1:0-15406 GCA_018244855.1 Elbella merops
GGGCAGCAGCGTCGGCGGTGCGAAAAGCTGTGTCCTGCGATCTCCAACCCGCATGCCCAGCGTGGAGATTACGGGCACAAACCCCCCTTTTGGGGAGGCTTATGTCCAGCAGTGGACTGAGATAGGCTGATGATAATGACGATGTACTACTACAGACTACTACTAATACTATAAGTAACTATATTACCATTATAATTATTTTTATTGTACTTTATATATCCGTTTTCGTTTGTATTCATCTAAAAAGTTTTTCAGGGTCAAGAGATTCGGAAGGTGGCATTTCTGGCCATTTGTCAAGGGGAACAACTGAGCTCTCGCATGGAAAAAGTTTGTAGCGGCTTCAGGGTGAACGTGTACCCTTGTCCCACCACTTTCGACGAACGGATGGAGATGACAAGCAAACTTGACGTCAGAATTACTGATTTGGAACAAGTGAGCGTTGTTGATGCTGTCTTAAAATAGTTTGTGGGCTTGGTTCATTTCCGTTTCACATTTTATTTCCGGAAAATGCTTTATATTTACTCGTAATTCTTCTTTCCACTCATTTCATTTAATATACCAAATGAATACGCGCAGGCGGCAGGTGTCGTACGATTCAACGATCAGTGTCGTCTTCTCAAAGGTTGTGTTTGTAAGAGATCGCTCTCAGGAAATGGGACCTTTTTTTGCACCGTTTAAATATATTTATTTGCGTTGCATTGAACAGTGAAGCGTGTAATTTATATCAGGAACATATTTTCACTCCAATACTTTCGTGTATGTACGATATACTAATATATTTTCACATATTTTCACACATATTTACACATTTTATACATATTTTCACTCCAATACTTTCGTGTATGTACGATATACTAATATCTGCGCTTGCTTGTACACATTGAAAAGTTAATTTAAACATCAATTAGGTAGGAAGGATAAAAACGTGATCATTTGCTACTTTGAGTTTTTATGTTATACTAATATAATTTTATGATCATATGGGTTTTTTTCTGAATTAAAGATTATTATTATTTGTAAACGCTGAGGCTATATTTTATATAACTTCACCTGAAAATATATTTTATATATATTAAGTTTATATATATAAAATATATTTTCAGGTGAAATTATATAAAATATGGCCTCAGCGTCGTAGGTACGAAGCTACTTAAAAAGTGTACATTGTTGGAATGTTTTAGGTGCTGAGAAAGACCAAGTACCACCGCTGCAAGGCACTGCGTATGGTCGGACGTAAATTTAGTGGGTGGATGATACAAATAAAGAAATCTAAAGCTATATATAACGTGATGAACATGTTCACACTTGACATCACTAAGAAATGCCTTATAGGCCAATGCTGGGTTCCGGATGCAGACTTGCCTAGAATTCAAGACATTTTAGAAAATATTTCTGTGAGTGTTCAATTATTTTGGTACTTCAAATATTTTGCTTCTCCAATCTCTCAATACACTTGTCCAAATGAATGAACACAAGAGCCGACATTAGAATCATTGCATTAATATTATATACTGTAAATATTAAATACAAGTAAAACAATGTCAGGCAAAAACTGTTGACTGCCTCGTTGGTAGAGTGGTTGCAAGCGAGACTGCTGATCGGGAGGTCCTGGGTTCAAATCCCGGGTCGGGTACTATTAGATTTTTCTCATTTAGAATTTCTAGTAGTGACTCGGAGTCTGGATGTGTGCCCGGTGTATGGCAATAGGCTCATCACCTATTCCATTGTGGGACTTAAACGTAACTTGTGAAACGTGGGGGTGTACTACACTTCTCTGCCTACCCCTTCGGGAATTACAGGCGTGATGTTACTTTTCATTCACCGCTAATCTGCTTTCGGTACGCAGAGTAGGTCCGACGATTTAATAGACATTTTGAAATAATTACAAATATTTATTATGCGTGTGAAACGTAACTTCCCAATGCCCGAATTGTGTACTGGACTATTTTAGGACAATATCTATGTAATTTAAAGTAGCGCAGTTTATACTGGAAAAGAGAGAATAATCTCTTCCTGTTGATTTAAGGGTGATATCGATCGGGCACGCACTGGTTTTAGATATCGCAAGGGCCTAAATGGTCCCGTATAGTCGAGTTCCTTATCTAGCAGTGCACCTTTAAGCCTAACGGATAAATAGAATGTCGATTGAAACTGAAGTAAATCTTTATCTATTTGTCATCCCTCGCATCCCGTTGTCCAGGAGGAGATCGGTACCAATGTGCCGTCGTTTATATCGCGGACTGAGACAAAACAAGAACCCCCCACATATCACCGTACTAACAAATTCACAAAGGGCTTTCAAGCACTTATTAACGCTTACGGTGATTCCACTTACGGCGAACTCAATCCAGGTACGATCAGTTTTACCAAGCGAGAGAATTTGCTCACCGCTCTATCACATTGAAGTTCCAAATAAGCTTTACTGTTTTGCATTCGTTATTCTGTTTATTATTCCTGTTTATTCATCAGTAAAAATTGTTAAATACGATAGATGTATATACATTATTAATTTCATAACTGAGTCTGAGCCCTTAGTTATTTGAGCCGTTTCATTCGATGCAATTGAAATATAATAAACGTTGAACGGTTCCTGTCAGCGTCAATATTTTATTACGTTGGTTCGTCGAAGCTTTGAGAGTGAAACTCTACTTTTTTGTATTTATCTATAAAAGTTAAATAACAGGATTATCTGAAAAATTTTTATTTATTTTGAGTTTGGTTTGAATTTTAAAAAAGTTCGTGTATGCAAATACGTGAATACAATAAAGTTATGTGCAATATGTATTAATTTTTTGTGTATGAATATGTACTAACGGTTCTGTCGATATTACTTGTCCATGCCACTGTTATAAGGGAAATTCTATAAAGTTCGTTTACATAATTGAATTTGATAATCGAATATATGGTATCCGTACCGAATGATTTATATAAAAAGTATTTTGGGTGCGTGTATTTTGTATTTAAATTTAGAATTATCTGTTCTTAACGACATAAGTCTGTCAATTGTTTTACCGAAACAGTGTTCGATTTTCAAAATTAAGCTTAACGGCTATATGAACTTACTAAAGAAACTGATTAATTGAACATATGAATTTCTATAGCGGGCGGTGACCAACTAAAGGTGACCATGTGCATTGCTATTGTCAATTTTTAAGATTAATAAGTGATTTTTGTTTTTTTATCGATTAAAACTATTAATTTACCTTATTTTTCCCAACAGGTCTCTACACTATCATCACATTCCCGTTTCTGTTTGCGATGATGTTTGGCGACGTGTGCCACGGAATAATCATGTTGTCATTTGCCGCATGGATGGTGTTGTCTGAAAAGAAATTCATGGACAAACCGTCTACCAATGAGATTTGGAATATCTTCTTTGGCGGTGAGTCATATTCGTATTGTTTTGCACAAATTTATAGTATAGTATACATGTTTAAATGTATCACAAAGATGATAGGTGCATATTAACTTAATTAAGAGGACATAATTCTAGAGCTTCCAACGAACTACACACATTAAAGATATATACTAAGGAGTATTTTTTATTTGTAATAATTAGTTTGTCACTTTATAATTTTATTTTTGTCGTAGATCATAAATAAAAAGTTCTCACACCTTCCAATACTAATAATAATTCTGTTGTGCTGAGAGTTCAATAGTGCGATGTCTGAGTATTCAAGGCAAAAGTTTTCGCGCCTCTGTACTGATTCGTTACTGACCGGGTAGTAGGTTGTTGCACAAACATTTTTGCATAATTTTATACGTACTATAGTATACTTTCGGCTGTTAAAAGAAAGTTAACATTAGCTTTACAAATATGTGAAAACGTCACAAACAACTAAATTGTTAAATCGATATCTGCATTTCCTTCAGTTGTATTTTTTGTTTAGGTCGCTATGTAATACTCATGATGGGATTTTTCACTCTCTTCACTGGATTCATGTATAATGAATACTTTAGCAAAGCTTTAACATTGATGCCACCTTTCTGGAAAAATACTTATACGAGGGAAGAAATACAAAATAACGAATACTTGACGTTGAACCCGGCTCTTGACACGAATCCACCGTACATTTTCGGAGTCGATCCTATTTGGGGGGTAATTGTATTTTTTATCTTTGTGTATATTATATACTTGTACGCATGTGTGTTTGTATATTTTATCTTTGTGTATATTATACTTTTTACCAGTGGCTAACTATGTATGTGTGTAAAATCTGATTGTGCATATATTTTCCAGATGGCGAAAAACAAAATAATGTACATTAATTCGTTGAAAATGAAAATGTCCATCATTATTGGAATTGTACACATGATGTTTGGTCTAACTCTAAGCCTTTTCAATCACATGTAACTATTTTATTTAACTATATTGTATACATATAATTATGCTAAAACTATTTAAACTGGAATTTTCATTGCAGACACTTCAAGCGCTACTACGCTATTTATTTGCAATTTATTCCTCAAATGTTGTTTTTGGGCTGCCTATTTTTTTGGCTAGTCATTCTGATCTACATGAAATGGTTTATGTTCAGCGCGAAAGCTAGTAAGTTTCTCTAAAGAAAAATTAACACTTTATAATAACAAGTCTTATAAGAAATACCGATTAAAATATTTTTGTTATTTTATGATTTTTACACAATTCTACATAATTATGTAGATTGAAGACTGAATAACAATTTTACTAAATAAAAATCGAATTAACAGTAGGTTTATTTGACTTTTTAGCTGATATCAAAAGAGGTACCGTGTGCGCGCCTCTGATTCTAATTCTGTTCATCGACATGGTTCTAATGTCGAAGTCGGCTCCGGTAGATCCCGTGTGTGACGCGTACATGTTTGAAACCCAGAGGAACGTTCAGAACATGTTGCTTTTGATCGCCGTCTTATGTGTCCCGATAGTACTTTTCGGTACGCCGGTGTATCTCAACAGATACAATAAGAAAATGAGGAAAAAAGTCTCGGTAATCATTCTTATTATTAGTAGACAGCTAAATGAAGCGTCATGGTGGCACCCGTCAGTTATCTTGATCAGTGGTTAATTTGCTGAAGAGGTTGCTTGTCGAACACATCACCGACGCAATCGGCTCAATAGTTATTTAACGGGACATGACTTCGTTGAGAAGCTCATAGTCAATTTTGACACGTCATATGATTGCTTCGCATTCGTTAGCAGTTTAATTAATACCAATACCGCTCAACATAACGACGTGAAGAGAATAATACTCACGCCGATGTCACTGCGTCAGTCAGATCTCGTGTGTCAATTTGCATCGAACAAATTGAATTTGGTTGACGTATGTAGATGGCAACCTATGATAATTACTATTGTTTTTTTATTATAATGTGATTTAATATTAATCTTAAATTTATGTGTTTTGTATTTAATAAACAGTTACGGTAAGCCGTAATACACTTCAAACTTTTTACCCCGATGACATTATTGGTATCGATAGAATTATCGTGGAGGATAAAAATCCGGGTTGCGGCGACATGTGGTATTATGTTTATGATCAATTCTGTGAGTTTGTTATTATGCATGGAACACTTATTGTCAACAGACACCGCTCTCTGCCCTTTTTATAGTTCACACGAGGTAACTATTGAATATTGATTATAATAAAATATTAAATATTGAATATATTAATTATTTAATATTGATTATAATAAGATATTGAATAATTAAAATATTAATTGTTAAATTTTTATTAGGATATCTTTTAATCTGTCTTCCATATTTCTTGTGACTTCACCTTCAAACCACCATTGTGTACAATGACATTATTAAATTGGAAGGCACCAATTTTCAGAAAATGTAATTTTTATTTGTCTATG
This sequence comes from Elbella merops, assembly GCA_018244855.1. NCBI lineage: Eukaryota > Metazoa > Arthropoda > Insecta > Lepidoptera > Hesperiidae > Elbella > Elbella merops. The sequence goes on from DWMG01001363.1 coordinate 5,839, forward strand.
TGTGGTAGGTATGTGTTGTGGTACATTTATGTTTGCCATAAGTTGTACTGAATGTCCTGCTTCTTGTAACTACAGTGGTATCTAATAGAAATTAAATGTCGGCTGTTCTTTATTTGTGGATAATATAATAATTAATTTTATTTTGGTTTATTCACATATATATTTTGTTTTTGTTGGTATACTTGGTCGTGCATTTCAATTTTCATATTGGAATAAATTGTTGACACGATTTGTCTGTGTGTAATGCTTAATGAAAAATGAGATTATTTTAGTTGGATTTCTCCATGATCCTTGTAAATTTATGTACATATATTCCGGTTTCGTTTTTAAAGTGAGATCCAAGAACTGTAAACGTTAACGTGTTAAAATTCTCATTTTATTTTAGCAGATACTTTTGTGTCCTAAATGTAGAGCCACTTAAGTACACTTTCACTAAATATCTATCGATTTAAAATTGAAAATATCACTTTCGAAATTGAAAATATCACTTTCGTTATGTTTAATTAGTGCAAGGCAAAATGATTAGATAAACATGGGCCTATTTGTATCTGCAATTAGTTACAGTCGGTCACATTAAAAATCACTGCTAACAGCCAAGTCTCTGCAGGATTGCTTTATGTGGATATTTTGCTTTAATAGGCAATTAGCGCCAGAGCTACTGAGAGCGCGAATATTTTTCCCGTTCCTTAACAAGATAGTTATCTCGCTTGTTATCAGTGACCCGTGATCAACAGTACACGTGTTACATTCGTGTGTAGCGGGAGGGGAGACCATCCATCCGTTCTCGTTTATAAATGAATAATAATATTTGTATCTCAGAAAGGCGCGAGCGACTTCCGTCGCTACCAGCGGAAGGACTCCGAAAAGAGCGAAAAAAAGGTTGACGATCGCAAAGACGCGGAGGCGGAGAAATATTCGCACACATTTGGGGAGCTCATGATACATCAAGCGGTTCACACAATAGAATTTGTACTGAGTACTATATCTCACACCGCGTCTTACTTGCGGCTGTGGGCTCTGTCGCTGGCTCATGAACGTAAGTCTTGATTGTTTTGAAGTAATCTGCATAAACTTTTACTATACTATATTACTGTAGCGGGCTCATAAATTTGTAGAGTCGATTATTGTTCTGCGAAATATGAACAGATGTGATATCTACGCAGTGATAGCTGAGTGGTTTAGAATTCGGCCTTCCACTCCGGGGGTCCTGGGTTCAAATTCACGGCGCGCGCGTATTCACAAAAATGTGTTTTAAGACTGAATATCACTTGCTAAGACGGTAAAGGAAATCAACGTGAAGCGACACAAATATCCAACCCGCACTTGACGAACTTGGCAGACTATGGCCTTGTCCCTTTCATTTAGAGAGGTGACCAGTGTTTCAACAGTGGAATGATCAACGCGTCTAGAAAAAAAAGAAAGATTTGTTTTAATTTTTATACTCTAGATCGGCATACATAATCAGCTTTAGTAATCTGATATTAATATATTCTTAGAAATAACATCAGAAAGGAGTTTTTTAAAAAAAATAGTACTACACACGGTTCAACAATTAATTTAATGAATTTACAAAAATCTAACAAGGTTCACATAAATCAAATAGTTTGATAATTTTAATTTCACCAATTCGAATAACACTGAATCTCACCAATTTAAACTAAATCTGTCCTAGCAACAAGACAACAAAATATTACGAACGAACAGCGTAACGCACCGACCGATGGAACACACAAGAATGACCGCCGACTACCGTTGACATTCGCTTAAATGACATTCCCCCCACCAATACCCTCATATCTTCCAACAATATTGTACGTTTATGTTATATCTGAAGTGAATTAACAGGAATAGACAGACATTTCTTTTCTAGTACATATGATTTTAATTGATTGAAAAAAATAACCCTCAGACTAGTTAAGACTTTCATTGGAACTTACGATATTATAATATCGATCGGTTTTTTCGTGTTACGGCGAAAACACCAAAATAATCATCATTATTGGGAACAGGAAAGTTGTTTCTGTATAAGTTCGCGTTATATTCATCACAATAATTAGACAAGGAACTGGGGCATGAAATGTGATAACTGAACATACCCACATAAGGTCTGATGTGGATATTGATCAATTATTAATTATTTATACAGGGCGCGGCCGTACGTACGCATGAATTAAGCCTGATATGTTAATTATTCATGCTTGCGTATAATTGCACTGAATATATGTATAAATTATACAGATTTAACAGCTAGTAAGATGCCAATTAAATTTCCTGAAAAGCACTTGAACACCTTTAATAATTTAATGTTATGAAGTTTAATGCTTATTCATAAAGCACGGACACCTAACAGAAATGTGGAATATATATACATACATATGTAGTACATGGTAAATATGGTGCCGATTAGGGGAGGCCTATGTCCAGCAGTGGACATCTGGAGGCTGATGATGATGATGATGATGATGATGGTGTAGTGAAAATACTTAGTGGTTAAATATTTCGCGAATCTGAATTATTTATTTCTGTTTTGGTAGATTTCATGTAGTAAAATAGGAATTAATTTGGCCTTTGGTCCTAATTGCATTGTGAATTGACATAAAATTCTTAATATCGTTTGTTATCATTCACAGTTATTCCCAGCAAGTTGTTTAACCGGTACGCGTCGCTATGAGCCCTTTGGTGGCAAATAAATTGAAGTCTTTCACTAATTGACACCATTTTAATTTTTTTTTGAAGACATTACCTTTGCGGCGATGTTCTTTTGAAAGTCGACTTCCAATATAAAAAAAAATAGGAACATCTTCTTTTTTAAATTTACGTCCGAATTAAATAAAATATTGCCTCGTTTCTAAAGTCTATTGGACATTTTAAGTCATTCTCGCTTACGTACCATGACTCTACGAGTTCGCCAGTTACTCGCTAGAAATATACCTAAGTAACGTTACATACGTTCTATACGATTGAAACAGGTGAAAGTATGTCAAGTGTTCGATATTGCTTCTGCGTCCAAAAACGTATGATGTCTGAATATGCAAGCTGAAAAGAGTTTTTTCATTTCAAAAATACCGTCTCGATTGCTAGCCTGTTAACGAATGTTGATTTTGCCAGTTTGCTAATAGCGGTTACCCGTTAAAAGGACGACCGCAGGCCGACTTTACTTAACTCGACATTAATTTGCATATTCTGTGCCATCCTGATTTACTACGATCCGTTTTGCCAAAACGTTTTGCTATCTTAAAGATTGCAACGAATTGATGAAGCTTCAAATAGATTATTTTTGTATGATTATTTCAGTATATGTCATGCATGACGAATCTCTGGATGAAGCAACGGAAATCCTATAACTATCTTTCGCCTCGACGTGCGCTTACCTGATTAGAGATCGCTCCATTCTCCGCCAATCTCCACTTTACGTAGCATAGCAAATGAGTTTTTTTATTTGTACCTCACCAACTAATTATTTTCTTGAGTACGTGACCGTGTAACAATGTAGTATATTTAAAACGGAAACAATGGTACATTTTAAATAATTATATTTTTAGTTTATAGGTTATACGAGTATATTATGCGAGTTAAGTTTGATGATACTCGTAACTTTTTAGAAGATAAAATTGTGACAACTTAGCAGTTTAAAATTCAGCCTTTCACTAACAAATACTAGCCTAAAAGCAAATACTAGCTCTTACCTCGTACTCAGTGAGCGTGGCAGATTATGGTCTTAACGTTTTCTTTCTAAGAGGAGACCCATGTCCAATAGTGGAACGATTAAAGAGTTGCAAAAAAGTTAGAACATTAACGTACTAACCTACATAGCATCACGCCTGTAATTCCTGAAGGTGAAGGCAGAGGAGTATACACCGCCTCCAATTACCACCAATTTATGTGAACCTATTGCCATAAACCGTGCGTAGATCAAGACTCCGAACAACTACTAGAAATTAAAGATGCAACCGATCGACCACCGTGGCAGTTGGAAAATATTAATATTATCGATATTATCTTAATTTTTGTTACAGAGCTGTCCGAGATGCTTTGGGTAATGATACTGGCAAAACTGGCGCTGAGAGACCACACCACTGGTGGTGCAGTTAAATTGGTCATTATATTCGCGATTTGGGCAGTCTTCACTCTGTCCATCCTGGTCGTGATGGAGGGGCTGTCCGCGTTCCTGCACACTCTGCGTCTGCATTGGTGAATAGATCGACACATTAACGGTTGAACGCGAATCTCTTTAGTTCATTAGCTGGCGTCGCTAATTAGTGACGAAGGTACAGGCCGTTTATTGGAATGCCGTGAGCAGTACGTTAGTTGTTCTTCAGTTTGTGTGATACACCGTGTGCTCACGCACCCACACGCACATAATACGCGTTTTGAAATATATACAGGATGATTTAATATTTTTTTATTCTTACTAATTTATATTAAGCGACCAATTGAAGTTGAGTCCGTTCCACAGATAGTATGTAGTAGGCATGTGAATGTAGAGTATGCGATAATAGTATCTCATTATTGTATGTTAGTTAAATACTAGATCCACATTTGTAAAAGTAGCCGATTTAGTGCTGTATTGTGTTGAAATAGTGTGACTGCCTCGTTGGTAGAGTGGATGCAATCGCGACTGCCGATCAGGTGGTGTCGTGGGTTCACTCCCGGTTCATGTGTTATTAGATTTTTTTTTAAATTTAGAATTTCTTGTAGTGACTCGGAGTCCGGAATTGTGCTCGGTGTATGGCAATAGGCTCACCACCTATTCCATGGGACTTAAACGTAACTGGTGAAACGTGGGAGTGTAGTACACTCCTCTGCCTACCCCTTCGGGGATTACAGGCGTGATGTTACGTTACGCTTTTATGTTAAAATAAATTCGACGCAACTAATTCTCAAACTTTATTCTTTCAAGCTATTCGTAACCTTCCGGATATAAACATTGGGCTAATTGGTATAACTCAGCGTACTAGCAAAATTCATAAGTACAAGGAACTCCCGTACATATTATTCTAGATTATTCTACATGGAACACAGATTTACCAACGATTTGTCAATACACCCGTTAAAAATATTTTATTAAGACTAGGTTCACATGGCACTGCACATTACTTTATTTTTGCAATACTTTTATTATCCAATGAATTGAGGTATTATAATTTGTACTGATAATTTATATTTAACTACTGACGGATGTTATCAAGCAATCTGAACTGTAACAATTGCAATATAAAATGGTACATAAATACCAATTCAACGTCCAAATCCAGGCCGTAGTCTATGGGTAATTATTGTATGGAATCTGTTGAAATTTTGTACTAATGAAAATATACGGTGTTTATATCCAACTGGCAAATGACTCATATAGCGTATAGTCATGTAAACGGAGCTTAAAACTTTATAAAACTGTATTGTGTCCACATCACAAAGACCACCCCACGCACTTTTAAAACTGGGCACGTGCAAAGTACTGAAGCCGTTTTTACCTAATTAATATTTTTCACACCAAAATTTTCGTACTTTTCCAATTAAGAAACCATACAAAAAAAAATTGTTTTTGTTTCGAATTTTTTTCTCTGAAAGGTGCGATTTCAACACGCTATTTTATATAACGATATTCTGTTTTTATTTTTTATTTTATGCATGTAGCGAGCAGTCGTGTAAAGCTGCCTGATGCTAATTAGCCCCCGGAGATTACGATTATACTGAAATAAATATCACCCACGTAAGACTCATACGGATTAAACAGAAACGAGTCTTTTAACAAAATAGTGTATTTATTACGTATCGTATGTGCTCATCAGTACAGAACACGGCAGGAATTCTGATCCTGGGTGGAAGAAATAGATAATCGGTTATTCCTTGGTCATAGTGAAATAACTACAACATTGTGCAAGTATTCAAAATACATTTTATGGGTTTATGAAAGTTGATAAGGCGAAACAGTTGTCAGAACTCGGTCGATATAAGGTCTTAGTTACTGTCTGCGTGTGTGACAAATTGGCGTGAATGTATATTCATGCGAATATTAAAATTTTGCTTGTACATAAGTGATGTATGAACTATGTTCTATGTTCATCTTAGACGTACATGTGTTGCATATTATTTAGAGCGAGCTGCAAATGGAATAAATGTTGACAACCCTTGGAATTCTAGTATCTCTTGATAAATTTGTGCTTTGTAGTGATAAATATATAATATGTACATACGACAGTATAGATAGTTATGATGAGTCTATGGACTTATCGAGTATTTTGCTTGCAGGGTGGAGTTTATGAGCAAGTTCTACTCAGGCGGTGGCTATCCTTTCCGCCCGTTTAGTTTCAAAGCTGTTCTGTCTGGTGAAGGCAAGGACGACAAGCCGGAAGCCGTATGCAAGAAAAGACCTAAAACTGAATACTAATTTGAGTATTGTTAATTTATTGTCATTTTGTTTGTAAAACGTTGATATTTGTAGTTTACCATTACGATATGCCAGTGCAGATCCCTTACGCGTGAAAACATTTTAAGCAGCAAATAATGAGACCATTTTGGTATTTATCACGTCGACTGGAAATGCTCTGCTTATTGCCCGCATTTATTTTCCATTTAATTAGGTTCGTATCTGAATGTTCGCTTATTGATGGAGTTCAGCGAAAGTATTCTAAAGTAAAATCTGAATCGTTAATTAGCTTCTCAATTCATAATTTACGGTGCGTTTTGTGCCAATAATATGAACGTGTATAGGGATAGCCGCACGCCGCAGACTTATTGCTTTAACTTTCTGTTAATAGTATTTTAGAATAGGATTTTTGTAGTCGAGCTTAAGACTGCATAGATAACATCCCGGTCCGTATCCTATGAAGTCTATTAAACGTTACTTCAAAATATTCGTTTGGTTGTTTGATTTTTCTGTCATTCATACAGTCCCTTTTGCTGTATTAACTATTTGGTACGTAATATTATCCTACACAGGAAACATTCGTTCAACAATTATTGTTGACGATGTAGATTTCCGGGTACGCCATCTGTTAACGTTATACCTTTTTTGAAACGCAAAAGTGGCAGCGATAGAAAATGAAGGTGGACTCCCTTTTTGTCCCTTATTACCTACTGTTCCTTGTGATTATACATTTTATATGTGTAACTTCATACTGTGAATACGGTCTATTGGAAATAACATCTGTATTTAAAAAAAACAGCTGGAATACTCGACTAGTATCACTGATGGTATTAACTTTTTTTTAAAATAATGGCAACATTGCGAAATGTTGGCTAGTCAGTCACACGACAACATCAATGGATTCTTAGAACCTCATTCACACGCGTTCAATGTGATAGATCACTTTTCAGTGGTAACATTTTCTTAAAGGTGAGTAATCAGGTAAGGGAGAACACTTGCGTGGAACTAGGTTACAGTAAACGTTTCTTCGCATTATACATATCTTTTATAAAGGTTGTAAAGGCCATAGGACGATAAGTAAAAGTCCACCTCAACAACAACATTGAGTCGGTTGAGAGCGTGTTGGCACTAATAAGTATGTTGACCCTGGGAGTTTCAGATTTTTTCTACTTTGGTTTTTTAATAAATTGAAAAACAAAAAATATTCAAAAAAGGAATCTCTCAAAATTGGCTTCGCCGATTTAAATGAAATTTGGTTAGGTACATTGAACAATTATTATAAATACATCATCAATCATAATCCGACACTATTTCATGTGACTGTTGGTGAAGGGTGTTTTTGTGATACATAACCGAAGCCAGGTAAATCAATTAAAAAAAATTAAAAAAATATTCCTTGTGACAGATGAAAGGGTAAATGAACAGCTCGCATTGTTATGCAGAGGGCTACTAGGGGTAGGTTGCGAAGGGCGGATTTGGGCTTGATGGCATTATCTAGCACTCGGCCCAGTATGATGGAGGAAATATGTTGTAGGGGCATTTGCATACCCCTTCGTAAAGATATAGGCGAGATGTTGGGGTATGTTATGATATTTTATCTCCGGTGGGCAGCACTGATGCCTATTCTATTACCTGGGATTCCTGGGAATCTAATACCTGGTTTCCACCAGCAACTTCTGCTATCAATATTAGTTTCGGGTGTCTTATACATCTATTTTAGCAATGTCCAATGCACGTGCATATGCTTATTATCAATATTTCTTATTCCGCCTATACAATGTATTATTTTTATTAAGCATCATGTCAATATTTGTAATACCATTGTATAACGACAAATTCCGTTATTATCGTAACAACGCTTAGACGCATTAAACGTTTTGTGTAAACACACATTATCTGAACTCCAATATTCACATATAGTGCTCCAATCAAAGAGCACAATACATGATAATCAATTTTACAAAGGTTCCATTGTGGTCGAATAGTGAGAGCCGGTGCAAACGCGCCACGGCCCGCGACCGGAGAGTGCTGAACACCATTGTGGGCGGCGGAAACATATTGCGAGTTTACAATATTAGTTTGGTAAAGTAAAAAGCAAACGAACGCCTAATCAAATTCAAATAATTAACGTAAATTTCTAGGTATAATTTTTTTAATATCTGGCGACATACGTCCTGGATGATTTCATACTTATCTTGATGATGGCAGTACTTATCAGTATGAAGGCATCCACAGCTTTCCTACAGAAAGTCAAATGTTTTGCTATGTGTGCTTGCTATATGTGATGATATCAACAATGTAAATCTAGTAGATGCTCTGAAAGTCATTAGCACAGGAAGTTTGAGGGGTTTTTAATTTGACAATGTCAATAATTTGATTTATTAGAAAATTTATTAGTAACACGTCATGGTGTAAAGGCATAATTTATTAAAATATGTATGTATTTGACAGCGAATGATATTAGTTTTTTTTTGTGAAACTATTTTAAATATATAATAATACTGTATTTGTGCATCTGGGAGGGGGCAGTGAAAGAAAAATTTTTTCCTGTTATTTTTCTTACTGAGCTAGGGTGACTATTCGTAGGTAGAAAAAGTAGAATAGTGGCGTTTTTTAAAGTAATTTTAACCGGACTATGACTCCATAAATCTCTTCCTTAACTAGTCATTGATCTGATAATATTGATAGATTCGAATGTACCTTAAAATAAGTTTGAAAACACTAAAAAATAAATATGAGCATTCATGCATTTTTATTAATATTATAACACAGATATATATTACACCATGTTATATACATTAATATATTTTATTTTGCGTGATTTTTTTATCATTTTTGCCTGCGTAGACGTCTGTTATTCAAGTTTTCAACGTTACGAAATATTTTAGCGGTGCACACGACGTGACCTCCTCGTCCGAACGCTGACAGCCGACTGCGGCCTGCTTCCCGCGCACGCTTTATGTATCAGAGTTTATTCTGATTTTCAGATAATTCATTTATACATTATATTTAAAATATTATAAAAAGATATTATATTATATATTATAGGCCTATGTCCAGCAGTGGACTAAGATATGCTGATGATAATGATATTATAAAATTTCCAGATTGCAAACAATCATCAGGCAGTGATAGCCTAGTGGTTAAGAATTCAGCCCCTCACTCCAGGGGTGCCGGGTTCAAACCCATGGCGCGCACCTC
>DWMG01001364.1:0-15405 GCA_018244855.1 Elbella merops
TGTTTATCATTTAAATAATCATTTACTTTATAATAAGCTTTTTTACAAAGATTTCCTTTAATAATAGATTTAAATTTGTTATCTGGAAGGTTAATGATGGTTAATGATGTGTTTTGGTACATGCGAACGAAGTCGCAGGCACAGCTAGCGTATCTATAAAAGCACGGAGAAGTCATGTTCGCATGGTTGGTCATTTAAAGATAGACGATAAACAAAACATAATAGGTGTTATAATTTAGTCCTCAAGAACAACGGTACACCTGGATCTGGTTGATATCTAGTAGAATTTCGGTATATTTTGCAGAGTTTCACTTTGGTCTAATAATCCATTCAAATTTCAATATAATTTGAATCACTCTCCACTCCAGAGTCATAGTAGGGAGCTCATTCGACTTACCAAACAACTCCGTTCAAAGGCACTCTGTTCATTATTATATCTCTTCCTGCGTCTATCATCTCCAGCCATGTGACCTTGATCTCTGCTGAAGAGGTGAAATTGATCACATTGGAGGCTTTGTCCCTGCAAGTTAGTATAATACTATTAATAATCATTGATGGACTGCGTCGCTGGTAGAGTCCTGGGTTCAAAATATCGGGCCGGGTACTGTTGGATTTTTCTAATTTAGAATTTCTAGTAGTGAATCGTAGTCTGGAGCTGTACCCGGTGTACGGCAAAAGACTCACCACCTATTTCATGGGACGTAAACGCAACTGGTGATATGTGGGAGTGTACCACACCCCTCTGCCTACCCCTTCAGGGATTACAGACGTCATGTTACGTCAATGATTGATTTCATTAACAGGTAGGTATCAATTGTTTTAACTACTTTTAGATATGGGTCGGTCATCGCGTCTAATCTCAGGACCTCTGTATGAGAACAGCTTGGTAGAATATTCACAAGGCTCCCAGAATATTCCGGGAGAAACGAATGCCCAGCAACAGATCATGTGTTGAGCCTACTAGTCTTGACACTTGCTTTAGAAATACAACTATATTACAAAAGCAAGGCAATATCGGTCACCAAAGGCAATATTTAAAATAAGTTATAGTATGAAGATATTGATGCCTGTGAAAGAAGCACGACTGGTATGCAAGGATAAGGGTACTTGGCACCCCGTGCTCTCTGCTTACCCCTTAGGGGACTAGGCGTGAAGATATGCATGTATGTATGTAAGTTAATAGTATTAACATAAAAAATGAGTACATTACCCATATTTCAAGTAGTTCCAGGCGGCTATCATGATCCCGTTAACGAACACGTCGACGGGGAGGTAGTCCGCGTAGCTGTTGCTCTTGCAGTACATGGTCCTTATCACGCCCTTGCCGGCTCCTGCGGGGGTCACACATCACACCTACTTTAATTTAAGGCAGATGCATTTAAAACGTAAGTGATGACACGTGGGCGTCTACTACCCCTACCCCCACCGCTTCGGGAATTGCCGTCGTGGTGTTCCATTTATTTAATTTTGCATAAGTTTTTTTAAAATAAGTGTCTCACCTCACCCTACCCTTATTACCCTCTAAGATAATTAAAACTCAATTTAAAAGGTAGATACAGTATTATTAATGTGTACACGAGTATCTCCACTTGTACCTTAATCGGAGAGTCAGATCTAGCAGCAATAGTATTTAGGATAACGTTACTGCCGTTATTTACCGCTGTAGCAAGCAACACTTACCGATAAGTATACCAGTGGGACCGTTGATGTTGTCCGTCCAGCCCGGCACTGGCTCTTGGTAAATAGGAATCACTGAAAACGAATGATAATTGTTATTTAAATTTGTGGAAACAGCTGAAGCCTTTGTAGAAGATCTGGTCAGTTCCGACTCACATATGCAACAAAAGTATCCTAAGTGTACAGTAAATATCTAGAGACTTACGAAAATCACGCCTGTAATTCTCGAAGGGGTAGGCAAAGGAGTGTAGTAAGTACACTCTCATATTTCGCCAGTTACGTTTACGTCTCATGGAGTAGGTGGTGAGTCTATTGCCATCCACCGGGCACACAGCCAACCTGCCTACCTCTTCGGGGATTACAGGCGTGATGTTACGTTAAGTTTATATTAAAATGACCAAATAAATTCATAATTTCCATTGCTTTAATTCATAAAACTCTTACCAATGGACGGTCTGAGCACGATCACCGGAATGTCCTGCATGGCCTCGACCGCTAAAGCCTCGCCCAGGGCCTTCGTGAACGCGTAAGAGTTTGGCAACTTACTCAGCAATCTGGGAAATGAATAGCATGCACAATGATCTGAATATACCTCTTATTGTTGATAACAAGGCTTAATTGACAGATAACTAACTACCAATGATTTCGATAAACAGACAAAATGCTATGATTAAATAAAATTAGCTAAACCCCACGATTAAATAATTTTTGAAACGACACTTGGCACCAGGCCACCTGCCTGCAACTGTTATTTCCATTTACCGAGAGCTACCTCCAACTCTTTTTGGGATGTTGTACAGATAGCTACATCGTATGCGTAAATAAATGTCCATGGTGCTTTGGGCATGTTCAGTGAGGGCATTCATCACCAGGCAGAAGAGGCATGGACTTAGTACAGAACCTTGATGTACCCCTTCGGTAACTGCTATTGGTTCCGTTTGTCGCACTGTAGTTAGAATTACCGATATTTATCACAAACTTTCACTTTTAATAAAAATACGGATTAACAGTCAACTCTGATCTTATCTGAACAATTCTCAACCAGTTGTGTCATCAAAACCAACAAGCATAAGAGATTTCAAAATTTAAGAACATAATGAATACGTACTTAGGTGTAATTATTTTCACTGTTTCCTCATCCATCCATTCTATGGCGTCGATGATTTTGTGGGGATCTGCGGGCGGGGGGTACGGCTTCTCTTCCAGAAGTTTTTCTTCCAAATGACAATATGCTGTCGATATATGAATGAAAAGCTGTGGATAGAAAATGAAACGTGAGAAAAAAACGTAGCAAAAAAGTGGAAACACTGTGTCTGTGGAAGTATAAACGCTATACTATTTAGCAGACTCCAGCAATACTACTTATGTATATACTGAACAGTGCAGAAATACACCACAAGATACTCTAACTTAGCCTTTTCAATTGGTCAGGTGTCGTGTCGTGTCGTGCCTTATTGAGCTAATTAAATCACTTTTCACACATGACATCAAGAACAGATATAAAATAAAATGTACACACCTGCAAATTCTTACATTCTCTCGCCAATTGTAGAACAAGTTTCGTGCCGCGTACGTTCAGAAGGACGGCTTTCTTTAGTTCCTCGTCGAAGCTGAAATAAATGCAATGGTGGATATATTAAACAATAATAATACCGATATCCGACATATGAACCCGTAAGGGCATATAATACTTGTGTTATGGACTTTTGACACCCTACCAAATCATTTTGCTTGTAAGTAAATCTTATCTTTTTTTCCATAGTTGGAAGTATACTTCCTACCACATTATAACAAAAAAAATACTATAACATAATTAGTGTGACACTCTTCTATCTATCGCTTCGGGGATACACAGGCGTGATGTTTTGTTATTAAAATTGTGTATTGTTGATAAATGATAATAATACGGATTGTAACAATAAAGTATTACCGTATGGTAGCCGCTGCATGTATGATGATGTTGACGTTGTCCCTGATCATCTGCCGGTCCGCGTCGCTCAGGCCGAGGTCCGGCTCCATCATGTCGCCGGACACGATCAACATCTTCTCCAGCAGGGGCTCCACGCCGCCACGGAGGTTACGAAGCTTCTCGAAGAGCTGCAGATATTAATATACAATAGTAAAAGTACATGAACCGATTTTATTACTTAAGCAACTGAGGCTGTTGTGTCTTTTTATTGAAGATACTGCGAGATAGGATAAGAATATGAAGACAAAGGGAAAATGAAACTTAATTGTAAAGTACATGTAATACATTTATGCATCATGAACAAAGGTGAAGTAAGAGTCGAATATAGACTACTCTAGTAATTAAAAAAAAATAACAATTAATAAAATATAATGTAGTTTCACGCGTGAAATTTTAAACACAGCGTCATTTAAAAATTAAATAATCGTTTAAACATGTGTCGTATGAAAATGCGTTGGAAGTAAACAAGTTTTTGAACGAATATTTCAAAAATTATCATACAACATGTGTACATGGGGTCGGTTTTATAACTTTTCTTTTCCTTTATTGCTACATTGTCTTTCTCGGCCGTCAACGTTCCCATAATGGAGCATCAAAGATTTTTTTTTATACGTACGAGACAAGGAGCGGTCACTAGAGGTTGCTGCCGTACTTGGAAACATGTACCGGACTTTGAAAAATATTATGCGAGCAAGGGCAAGGGACAATGTCTTAGTTAAGTTACCAATATTTCGTAATTTCGTTACTTCAAGAACAGGATTATTAGAATACATTAATTCAGTCCGTACAAGTTAATCCTGGTATCTATCTGTCTTATTAGGAGCTAGTCACACACTTGTTGCTATAATCGGCTCGTACCGGAACACAAATTCTTTTAGTAACAGTTTCTTCACGAAACAGCATACTGGTCGTACTGCCCTGGGAGCACTGTGTACATGATTTCCTACAAAGATGCACTGCGCTATTGTACATCTAAAAAGTTGATGTCAGCACGTCATGGGCGTTGCTTATTGTAATATGCCGCGTCTTTCGATGGTTGTGAGGCGGTGTACAGGCGGTGCCTATTGCAATAATCCGTTCTGTGTGTGTTTCTCGATGACGTATGTGTTTGTTACTGTCACCGATATCCAGGGCAGCGCGCAGCGAGAAGGGTTGCGTAATGAGCAGCGAGGCGTGACTTCTGCGAAAACGCGTGTTTGATGTTGCTTCAGGTCTTTGAGTGTGCTGGGTTTATTGCATCTGAGAAGTCTTGGTCGATTGCCTCGTTGGTTTAGTAGTTGCAAGTGTGATTATCGAGCAAGAGGACTTGGGTTCGATCGCAAGGTCGGATACCGTTACTTTTTTCTAAAAAATGAAATTCCTAGTTAGTGTCTCGTGGGTCGAGTGGTCGCAGGGCGCGATTGCTGATCGAGAAGTCCTGGGATCGAATCCTAGGTCGGCTACTATTGGATTTTTGTAACTTACATTTTTTAGTGAATCTTTTTGGTATTGGCTCGGAGACTGGGTTTCTTTCTGGCGTGTAGAAATAGGCTCACCCTGTTTTCCATAGAACATATAACATAAACGTAACATTGCGGCTATAATCCCTGAAGAGGTAGGTAGAAAAGTGTAGTACACAATCACTTTTCACCAATTACATTTAGATCCCACTATGATTAACGTATAACACGCATATGTTCTGAAATACAATTAATTTGAATGCTAAATTTCTCTAGTTAAGCAAATCAAGCGTTACTTTGCGAAAATAACTTAAGCTCAATTTAATTGCCATATCCATTGATTTGTATAAAAATAATAAATTTCTAGTGTATTATTGGAATTAGTTAATTTTTTCATCTGTAACAAAGAAATTTTTAATGAACTTTAAATCCCGTTGACAGTCGCTACGATAACATCTTATTTTAATTCAATTGGTGTGGTGGGTACACTTCCGTGGCTCCAGAGAAATGGCACACATCATAATATGTGGAACTACTAACCTAACCTAACCTAAATGCCCTGGCCGCCGACGTGCAGCAGCGTCGGCGGGGCGAAAAGCCGTGCCCTGCGATCTCCAACCCGCATGCCCAGCGTGGAGATTACTGGCATCGACCCCCTTTTGGGAGAGGTCTATGTCCAGCAGTGGACTAAGATAGGCTGAAGATGATATGTGGAATGTCATCTTAAAGGGCATACATACTGCTCCGCTGAGGCTGGATATGACGAGGAATTACGATTTCGATAGTTTAGGTAAAGATACACACCGAAAATATCGTTAAAATTTTCTTGCACTTGGAATCAAAACTTTGAACCGCATAAAAGTGCTAATTACTCTTGCAGTTGCATTAGTTCGTCATGCTGCATCGTGAGATAGTGCAGCTTGTGAAAGTGTAGTACCGTTGCAACGCGCTGCAGCGCTGTGGCGAAACAGCTTGCAGCACACCGCTCGACCGGTTCGTGTTCATGTTGCCATTAGACACAATACTCGTATATATATTTGACACACAGTTGGTGGTAACATTCCTAATTCGAATTTGGAACGTATTTCAAATGCTCGGAATGACGGTAGTTGAAAATATTATTGATACCTCATTTCCGCTCTTACTTGGAACGTAGTTTATATTCAAATCTCTGTGTGTTCACTTCTTATGAAAACTGAATTTAATTTCAAGACAATTTCAAAGTGACTTTTTCTCTAACAACGAAAAAAGTTAAGACCACAGACACTCACGCTAACTAACTGTGGACCTGTGGATCTGTGGACTTAACACAACTTAGAAAACGGTGTTAACTTTTTAACTTTTTTCCCTGACAACAATAACAAGTAATGTTTAATATTACAAAACAAAATTAAAATTAAAGATCTCTACCATGCGGGATTGAACCTTAGACCCTTACACCACTGTAAACCAAAACATACACTAACATTATCAGACTACGAAACTGGAAAGAATCTGACAATTAAAATCTTACGTGAATTGTGTACGAGATGAACGATATAATAGAGGTTCATATGTGTATAAGGTCAATCGAAGGTCATTAAACAATGGCATGTGCTTAGACAGATTGTATTGTTATATTAATTTGTAAATCTGGCGGACGGATGCTGAAGAGGAAAATGTGGTCATTATATAATCACAAAGTAAGATGTGACGTTATAACACTAATGGTTTTTAATTTTACTGGTTAGATGGAAAAGGAGGTTTGCGAGGGCGAGGGGGAGGTACCTTCATTTTATGTTCGAATTAAGTCGAAGAAGATAATTTCATAATGAGCTTTATTAATTGTTATCTATGCTACCTTCTAGTCATGACGTCATCCGGGTCAAAAGTAATAATATTAGCTCCTTTCTAGTATAACACTGCACTAACTACGAACTGATATGGCGAGCCCGGTTCCAGTCAGAGAGAGTGGGGATCCACAGATACAATAACATCTATTATGTGTACAGATTATTAATATACAACACCTATAATAATAATAATCTCGCTTAATCTATCTATGTTAATAGTGCTAATGACACATTTTATTACATACACACTTTTAGTGAAAACAAAGTATTTTAAAATATTTCCACGGTCGTGGGTCACAGGTGAAGCACTAAAATAGAAGTTGTTAGTATGACGTTCATACGCAAACAGGAAAACGTCATTATCTTAAATAAAATAGGACTTTTTGTTGAAATACATTTTTTTTTTATGCGACCGGTAGTTTTCCTAAGATAGGTATTATCCTTCAACATCCGTTCTTATTGGTAAATTATTTCAGCTTCGAAGGCTCTCCTCGACTATGATATTTACTGATACTTGCTGCTCAATGGTCTGTAGGAAGGCTTCAGCTGTTCAAACCAAATCCCTTCGGGAGTCGTAACCATAAAAAATAACCTCGGCGGAACTCTGATCCTTAACCAGACAAAGCTTATGTTAGGGATCAGATGGTCTTGACACTAGACAAGTCATAAACATACATATATAAATAACCTCAATATATCTGCTAAACCAATAAAAAAATTCCTGGACGGGAATTGACCCCACAACTTCTGACTCCAAAGCCAATCAATGCCAGAAAATGTTGACCAATTTTCAGCAAGGGCCCTATATCTGTACAGCGAAACATCACCACTTTCTATGCGTCTAAATTTTTGGAACCATTCGACAAATGGCACACCATTTTTTGTAAATTATTATTCCGCATGAAAAGTAATTTTTAAATACGTGTAAAATTTGCAATATCTGCGTGATAGTGTATAGAGGACAGCGACTATGGCCTTGTTCGTGTGGCAGCTGACCACGCAATGTCACCATCGTGTACCCACTCAAAACGAATAGAATAAAACCGATCAAAACTACAATTGATAGCCTTTTCAGTAGTATACATTTCCACATTGCTGTGTTCATCAATGTTTGTTGTATTATGTCCCTAAATATTGTTGTGGAGGCAGGGCATTGAATTTTCCTTGTATACCCTACAAATAATGGGAGATTATAGCGTTAAGTAGAATTTCTACCTACGAGCACTTTTAAGTATAAACAGTACCCGTTAGTGAGCATTAGGTACTTCCAAAGGGTAGAAATGTAATATGTAGGTACAGCAAGCTTCGATTTTAAGAGTGTAGCGAGGTATATATACACCTGTATGTTATAATTAGTAATAAATCTATAGGTACGTGATAAAAGATCACTTACAGCATCGTTTAACATCTCCTCTAGTCTTTGTTTTGGCGTTTTTCCTTTCTTCGTCCTAACAACGAGGATTATCTGGCCGATATCCGCACATTTTCTGTGAAAAAAACACGACGTTTAACTGGTTACAAATATTTATTTCCGGTGTCGCTCGTGTGTACTTATTGGTGTAACCTTCCACGATATGATAATTTGAAGATAACTACCTTTTACTAGGTTACTACTTAAATTTCGATAATGGAATGTAGTAGGTACTGGTCAGTCATTATTTTTAATTTCGAACATTAGCGCGATAAGACCTCGAAAATATAAAAAAATACTGCGCATTCTGACGCACATACAATGGCTGCAACGGAAATAAAGACTATTTTCATTTGAAAAAAAAATTACATTTGTAGATAAAAAAATATTATAAATAAAAAAATGAATAACAGCGTGGGACGTATTGTGGCGATTGTATTTAATACATTCATGTTTTGTATTTGGATAAAAGATTCACGTATATTTTATATGTAAATGTTACAAAAATGTTGCCTCTAAATAATATAATAAAATATCGATGTGCCTATTATCTACAATATTGCTAAATTGAATTAATAGATAAAGTAATTTGACATGAAAGAGGTGTTAACTATCTGCTGTTTGATTTGAACTATACTACGTAATTGTTTTTAGTTTTTACATATTAATTTCATATTTATCACATCGTAGATGTAAAAATTTCACATTTATAAGCCCACAGTGGTTTAATAAGTACCTAATAATATTATTTATTAACTAAGATCAGTCATAAATATGTTTGTTACTGCGCCTAAAAGCTAGGTTGAAGTGCCTCATGTTCTGAGTGTCTACCACATCGTTACGACGAGCTATTATTATTGATATCAGTTTACAGTAAAAACTATCCAATGTATAGACAATGAGTAAAATTACCTGAGCAGTTTCTCCACCAGCACCTTTCCCATGAATCCAGTGCCTCCAGTTATGAGAACTTTCATCCCGCTGAATGTCTCCGCAAGCCGGTCCGGCATTGCATCCACCTCCGCTTCGGATATGCCTTCATACGACATCTTGATTCTTGTAAAAATAGTTGAAAAAGTCAATTTAAAAGTTCTTTTAATATCTTGTATATATGTATATGTAATTACAAATTTTTGCGACTTATACTACGGAAAAATCGTCATGGTATTTGGTTCACAAACGCTACTATGTTAACAAAGTACGTTCAAGATAAATACTCATAACTATTATAAAAACTAAATGTTACTTTTTTATTATTTGATTACGTAAAAAATGAAAACAGACATGAGAATCTTAAATTTGCGCCCAGAGAGACAATAGCATCGAATCACAGTGCAAGCAGTGTTCCGAATTTTTTTTTTGTGATATCTTCTGCATTTGGACACATTTTTTACTTTTTCATATTGTGTAAGACAAGAAAGCAAAAAGGAATCCGTTACTTACATTAGGTTTTGGTTTAGGTTAGGTTAAATTATAATAACTATTATGCTAGATAGCGAGAAGTACCGGTAAATATAGCCACGTTCTGCAAATCAACTAACAAACAAATCATATTATTTTCGCAAGCTATTTCTTATAATCTGTATTAATATACCCAATCCTTTGATAGTATACATAATGTCCCTACGGAATAATCTGATTTGTTGACATTAGTAAAATAGAGCGTAAAGTTAAAATGTCAGATTTTAGTAGGTATTTGGGGAGTAACAGGTAAGTACTTAATCATAATTGTTACAATGCTCCTTATAATTATTGGTTCATTTAGTAAAATATTTACTAAATAAAAGTTTTACATAGTTAAGTGCATTTTTTGGGTATTCTTTTATTATTAAAATCATTTCACACGGAGCCATTTTTCTCGTTTAAAGGCATACAATTAATTTAATATTATGTATTGCCCTGTTAATTATTTTAAAAAAGAATCTCAGTAACGATTTCTTTAAATTGTTGATTTCCCACAAAGTTATCTATATACATAAAACAAATTCAAGAAATGAAACTATATCCTTGTTTATAATAAAAATATCCAATAACGTCATTATAAACTTTTAAAACGATATGTTGTTTCGAAATATTTCGTAAATTATTTGTCATTACACGCTTTATATTAGCTACATCTGTATATTTGCTTGTATGTTTGTATGTCTGTATCTTTCCTTCACTTTATTTTAGATATTACGTATGCATTGCTAGTATTTTAAGAAGTCAACTGCCAGTCACACAGTTACAAATACGTACATGCGTCATTATATACGTGCACGTACACCACAAGCATGGCAGAGGTGAAGGTCAGTTGTGTCATAAACATATTAGAAAATATTTATTTATTTATTTATTTATTTCATACAAGACTAACATTACAGGTAACCTAATGCGTTAGTGGTATATCCTAAAAATAATGCTTATAAATCATAAAAATATTATACATATAAAATTGATAATCTCATGAATTAATAATTGAAGAAATAATTAATCAAATTGAAATTAAAAATAATGCATATAATTCAATTAAATAATTTCTTTATCTATTTCTCATAATATACTACTTATAGCACCTGTGCACTCGCTCAATGTACAACTAAAAATATCAACTGAACATGCCTCCTCATTGAGAGTGTGAACGTTATGATTATTATCGACCAATACAATTAAAACCTGCTGCTTTTGTCATCATCATCATCAGCAGCAGCAGCAGCAATAGCTGCCTATTTAAGTCCACTGCTAAACATAGGCCTCCCTTACTGTCATATACAATTCAATTGAAAGTTACACATGTTTTCAGACGAATCAGTAGGCATTCTTATACGTCTTAGTATCTCAAGTAACTCGAAAGGAAGAGACTAAGTCGTAGTAGAGAGGAGTTGTTTAACTCGGAATTTCATCGACAGTGATACATTGTTTCCAGCCACCTCAAGCTTACGTGACCCCAGGTCTTATTGTAGTCTCTATAACTTAATAAATAAAACTTAATGCGCTTCAATTAAAATGTAACTCATATTTTGTACATATTTGTATGTGGCTGTGTGTGCGTGCGTGTGTGCGCTTTTCTATATAATATTCATAATATTTTTGTACTACTGATTATATTTAAACACATTTATAAAAGACAGTTTTTTCTGTATTTAACTAATAAACGACTTATAATAATAACTTAAAGTAATATTTGTTTAATATTATACATCTTTACTTATCATTATTCTACGCATCTAATACCCAATCATGAATCCTATTTATATGAAAGTTATTATATTATACATATATGTAATTATGTTCACCTATTCCATAGTGGGACGTACACATAACCGGTGAAACGTGGGAGTGTTCTACATTCCTCTGCCTACCTCTTCGGGGATTACAGGCGTGAAGTTACGTTCTAAATATGTACCAGTAAACAAAACTTGTGAAACTGAAACTCACACACACAACGGGGATCGTAAACATAAAGTTAATACGCGCGTGGGTATAACTACTAAGTTTCTCAGAGGCTGTCACACATAATTGACGTAGGGTTTACGAAAACTAGGCACACTTCTGGCAATAAATTGCTATAGCAATAGTTTCTTCCATGACTATACACGCCTAAAATACTAAATTTCGATTATTTATGGAACGATTTTAAATGTTTTATTACTGTAGGTTTCACTTATAGCTAAGTTATTGTTTAAATTATATACCTATATACGTACACTTCTACACCTACAATGAGTACTTTGAAGATTGCGTACACGTCTACGTCACTTTGATTTGTAGGTGATAGCTGTCTGTGTAGCCAACGGGCTCTGAAACGTTTAGCTGAAAAAATGTTGAAAGGGAAAGTTCTTCCGGGTATATAATTATAACGATAACACGTCCCGTGGGAGTTCGACCCTTCTGTGGTGTAACACAAATACGTTCAGAACACAGATAAAAGGTTATTTAGCGTGCCATTTTTTAGATGCCCCATCCACTAACAGGTTGAAACTGGATCTTACTGTACATTATACTCGTAAAAAAGGTAACTTTACGCTTGTAATCAACGAAGGGGTAGGCCGAGTTTTGTATTACACTCTCACGTTTAACCAGTTACGTTTACATCTCACAATGGAATAGGTAGAGAATATATATTATACTCGTAAGCATTAAGCATTGGGTTGTAGCTGTTCGCTTTCTAAATGCCATAGGCTTAATACTTAGCTAAGTTAAGGCTTCCGTTCTATCTTACAGAGCCTAACTAATCTACTGCGAGGCAAATTCGAATTCACTACGAGGCTGATACGAGATCCTACGTACTACTATGAAGCAGAAGAAATTAGTATTCAACTAATCTTGAAATATCCTACAAAGAGTAACACTTTTATAATTCGAATTGAAAGCATAAAGGATCGAAGATATATGTCCAAATGCCTCCATTTATCCTTTTCTGTGCTTATGTGAATTATCTCAAACGGAAAATACAAGATATCAGTCGACATTTAGATATAAATGTTAAAGAATTGTAACGATCAATGAATATCACATTCTCGGCTTACCTAATATCACCGTTATAACACAGTAAAAAACTACATTTTCAGTCGGCTGTTATAAAAACTAATGTAGGTTTTACCTCTTTAACATTGTGTGAGTGCCGCTGAAAATTCGCAGGTACAAGGAAAAGGCCGGACTAAGCGGCCATTATATGGTCAATTCGCAGTGTGATCGGCGAAACTAGCTCGATGGACAGAGACTAAAACGATTTTGCTGTGTAACGACATATTAGCAAGATCCTTTCGGGTAAAGGCGTCTGGCTTTCTAAATGCGATGGTTAAAAATGTTTGTCGCGGTCAATAATTTTTGATATGTGGTATAATCTCGCGAAGTATTTACGTACATTTAAATATACAACTAACTGGTGAAACGTGGGAGTGTTCTACACGCCTCTATCTACCTCTTTGGGGATTACAGGCGTGATGTTACGTTTGATGTTCCATTAATAAACATGTGGATATGAGCCAATATTCACATGTTTAATTCAGTTAATATATCCGTAATTATAAGATATTCATGACGACTTGTTGCTATTAATTAATGTATAGACATTTCCTGTACATACATATACGAGTATTACCATTAACGCGGATAAACAGCAATGTACGATATAAATAATTTTAGCCTTTTTACCCCATCATTATCGTATCTAAGGTGTGCTGTGTTCCATATTATATTTCCCTTCTTTGCCCGGAAGTAATATATAATGTTTAAAACACACTATTTTACCCCATCACCCTTCATTTAGATGTCGAAATACGTGGTTTCTCTGGAGACAAAGTTAAGACATTAATGCGTGCCGTAAAAAGTAGTCAGTGAGAACAAATGACAACATATTTTCGTTCAACTCAGAAGTTACAACTATTTGAGACTTTTTATAACACGGAGTTTGTATAGACCGAGGACTTAAGTGACTTTTATATCTTTTTATACGACACTTACTGAAATATATCGTCGTGAATGTGAAAAAGTAATGTTCTTTACGCCTTTGTATATACGGCTTTACATGTACGATGTGAATACATACATATATGTGTGTTCATAAGCCCGCATATGTATATCTGCGGTTAATAGAATTGTATGTGGGTACGCGGTTCGTAAACGTTGGTAGGGTTTTGGAAAATTTCCCCCTAACTCCAAGGCTCGACTTAGGGTTTTTTTACGAGCGCCGTCTTATCAGGTGACATTTACGACGGCAGTGTACTACCGATCGATCTAAACGGGCCTTTCCATAGCAAATGAAGTTTAATGACACCGGCCAAGCCCTTTATCTCTTCATCAGTAGTTAATTTGATTCAACATTTGAAATATTAATTGAACACACGTGTTTAGGGAGCACTAAAGTTACTACCTGATCTAAAATTGAACAAATGTCAACAAAAAAAAAATTAAGTCAACGTTTCGCGATATTTATTCGTAAAAACCAAAAAACTGGAATTCACCTTTGTTCTATGGAACTTATACCTAATGTAACTGGTAAGAAGCAGGTATATCTTACACCTTGGGTAAGATACAGGTGTAATATTATGTAATTAATTAATCACGCTAACAACATGTAAGTTTAACCACATAAAAAGTAAGTGTATTACTATATCTGTACAAAATACCAATTTTCGTACATGACATCGTATCGATTGCAGGTCAGGTCACAATCGCACGATTTGGGATGTCGTTACGTGACTAAAATATCAGTTACATGACAGTTAATGCTGGGGTTAGTTTCGGGGTGAGGCGATTGTTGTCAGCTTCTTGCATTCTTTTGGCAACGAAATCGAGGATTTATGTAACGGTCCATGATCACAACTATATATAAAATATATCTAAATACTGTAGGTACATGAATATGGAAAAAAATCGTGTAAGTCGTTCAAAAATTAGTTGCATCTCAAAAGATAACTACACACCACGTTGGAGTACAGACCACATTGTCAGCTTTGCTTAGTTCTCCGGGTTCGATTCCAGGCCACGCAGATAGAAACTTCTGATCGCAGTTATATTTAAGTCACATGTCACACTTACAATGGAAATATGGAGTGGACACCGCGACTTGGCAAACGTAGCGTAGAACGCCCTTTAGCTAGGTAGAGTGACGATATACGCAAAGTGTCTGGCAGTGATTGGATGCGAAGAGCTGAAGATCGAGCTCAGTGGCGTGCTATTGGAGAGACCTATGTCCAGCAGTCGACGAGAGTAGACTGATGATGATGATGATGGAAATATCATTCAGAGGATATAGGTATAAGACTAGCCTTCTCTAGCTAAGTTTGACAAAAATGTTTAGAAATAACTAATCTGTGAAATTTCATTCCTACGTGCAATAAAATGATTTTTTACTAATGGCATATGTTGATATTCCCGCCGTGCCGCATAAGCGAGGAAAGCGAGAAAAGGTATTTTATACTGTTTCATATTCCAATCGTGCGAGTATTGTAATGCAGACTACTCCATTATCCTACTATTTATATTCACATGCTTGAATTTTTAAATTTTTTAGATGCAAAATATTTCATTTTTAAATTTCAAGTTAAATTGTAACTTTAAATTGTAGCTTTAAATTTTAAATCAGAGTCCACA
>DWMG01001365.1:0-15405 GCA_018244855.1 Elbella merops
CGTAATAAAACTAGTGGTTTGGTCCTCAATCTTACAGTAAATACAAATGGCGAAATAAAAATCGAAAATCGGATAGAGAGATAATTTTACTCGGCAATGAATCACTGCAGTGCACAGGCGAGCCAACGAGTTGTACGTCGGCTCCCCGCTCGGAAATAGATCACTTAAAGCCTTTAGAAAGACACAAGGTAACGAAATGGCTATTGAGCAAAAGCAGTAGATAATGTCTGGTGAAAGACGACGCGAGGTAATTTGGCTGATAAGAAACTTTTCGGTATCGACGGTTACTTTAAACATGCCGTTATTACCTTACAATGGATACCAGATTTATAAGTATGAAAAAACTCCATTTTACTTAAACCAACAATAAGATTTTCATTTCTAATAGTAATGACCCTTTTTTTCGAAGCCCAAAAATGTGTAAATTTTCAGTCATTTGGTTACATTAAATGGATATAGGAGTATCTGTATCCATTACGTTCTGGGTAACATAATTTAAATTAATAAAGGCTTGGACATCAGAACACACATTCCATTACAAAAGTATACAGTACTTGTTGGAAATTTTTCGTTACGTTATTTATATCTGAAATATTCCTATCTTTTAGGAAAAGACTAAGATCTGTACTGATATTTGGCGCTTGATGGCTTCTGCTTATCCCGTAAGGAACCTGGCGTGATCATATAGTCATATTTTAATACTCGGTATTATAATTATTACTTATTATTGTTTATTTATACTTAACGTGTGCCATATTTTATACATTATCAATTCCTCTGTTGTTATCTTATCAAATTATAAATTTGAGATGCAAGCGAGTGTACTCGCAAATTGTTACTTTAGTAAACAATAGGTGAATATTATTCCGTTCAAATAGTGTAATTAAATAATATATGTGGGTCTTATAATAAGCTGAAATGTGAAATATATATTACAATCTTTTCTTAAGGAGCATCAGATCTCTAAGTAAAAATATGCTTGACACTGATTATTTATATTTATATAATAATATTAATACTTATGAACAAGCGAGTATATTTACCCAAATTCTTTGCTTTTAAGTTTTATTTTAAATTCATACAAGTGAACATGCTGTTGCAATGTACTAGTGAAGTACGGCGAACGGATAAACAAAAGATTCTACTATCATCGTCAGCCCCTAGATGTCCACTGCTGGACATAGGCCTCCCTTAATCGGCGCCACTCTTTCCGGCCCTGGGCCTTCCGAATCCAGCAGCTTTCCGTACTATCAATCTTCATAATCATCTATCATCAAATAGATTCTTACATACGCATCGATACATATGTAATCATCACATTACAGCAAAAATAACGAAGTTTAAAAAGTGATTTTGTGTCCTTGCAATTCCATTAAACGCGTCAGTCACCCGTCCTGGAGGGCACTTACGACCTCTTTACGCTGCTCCTGGCATAATCGTAAGTTTTCGTAACGCTTTAGTTATTTCCCGTCAGTAATTACGGAGTTTTCACTGCAATAACATAACCTTTTTGTGAGTACATTATTTTCGTTTTAATCTTATATGTACGTTAGTATGTAATCTATATTTACGTTTATATATTAACGACTGATAAAAACTCCGCAATAAAGAAACATGACATGCGCAAGAAGTTAAATAGGTGCCCTACCGTCGCCTGTGTTTCTGACCACACGTAACGCAGGACTCTTCAAAGCAAGCTTGTAAAGGCTTTTCCTAGGCACCTGCATTATCTACTAGGGAGATTCGCGGCCGGACGCGAGCCTATCATAAAATGACACACTCGTCTTAATTAAACAATATAAGTTGTAAGTATAATAGATGCTGGTCCGCAAGGTATTTGTTTTAAGGTCTTCGATGCTTATATTCGTTTAAATAAACATATTATTACTATTGGTATTTGGTATCGATCTACTATCAGGACATGTACCGTATTTCAATCGTACTAATGTGCGCTATCACAGTTATCACGCAACATCAGAATGTAATTATGTATCTATCTTTGCGAATTTGTCATTTCAAGCGGACTCCGCAATCTCTTACGACAACCGGCCACTCTGGTACTAATTATATACAGCGCATGCAAATAAAACATAATGTCTAACTTTATCTGAGCAAAGAGCAGTCGCGCCGCTTTCTGTACCGCTACTGTTTAATAATCCAGTTTCTAACTAGTTTGTCCGAGTATCGAACTGTTCGATTTAGTGATCAAAAAACAAAATAGAAAGATGTACATATCTGCTACCTGTCTAATGTGAATTAATTATTATGTGATGCTTTAAAACATTTTAATCTATCTCTTAATGATAATTATGTGCAAATGGCATACCAGCCGCCGAGCGTAAAATCTATGAGGCCATATTTAAATAATGACCGACCCAAGAATGCGAAGACCGATCTAGGCAGATATATATTTATTATTATTCCTTGTAGCATTCATATAAAACAACATACATATAATTATGGCAATTTTATAGAAACTATATTTATTACACGGTAATTTTATATTTTGATTTAATTTAATTTCCATAATTTGGAAAACGATTCGATTTGAAATTCATTGCTGTCTAAGTATTTTAATGGATTGGCTTAATGTGTACTGTAAAATAATAAGGAAGCACAATTGCGCATCGCAATTAAACGGGGGCTGGTCAAAATTTAACAAAATTAACAATTGTCATTACTTCTAAAAATGATCACAGGAGGTGTTAATACTGATGTAGGTATGAATTACTAATATAGCGGTCGATCCAAAACCGATTGGGATCGTTACAGGAACAAGGAACGAGCCATGATGTTCTCATAAGCGCGCATAACGCGGAACAGACTTATGTATATCAATAGTATCGCGAAACCGGACAGCCGAACGTGTGACCGATAACTAAACGCGGCTTACGGACTTACAGCAGCGAACGTATTTCACGGGATTCTGTCACACTCCGGGATTTACGGCTGACTTGCCGCTATGCATGGAATTTTAGATTGCGCAGCTCTCTACCACTGACGCGTTATTTATTTCGTCAAACAAATGTTCGATGGAGATCGATGAATTCACTTTAAACGGATTTATGCGATGGTGATCGAACTTATGATGTAATCCGCATTCAGAACAAATATATTGTTTTTACTATATCAGCACGTCCCTTACGAGGTAGATAGGGGACCCTGACTACTAAATCTCCACCTGTAATTACCTAACATGGTACGACGGTTTCGGAGACTTCTGACTTCCCCATCAGTCATGCAAAATTTCATCATATTCCTCATTTTACTTTCATTATACTCATTTTCATTTGCGCAGTGTAGCACACTTAACCCCCAATTAAACTCATTCATTCAGAAAGGCGATACGTATCGAAGTGTTAAACGTTAAAAAGGATCAATAAAGACGTAGATCTTCAATTGCTGGTGTCGATGAGCAATCATGATCTACATTTAGAAAATGGACATAAAATGAAATACAACAAATTATATCAGTTTGTGATATTTTCATCAATATTCAATCCTATCATACTCTGGATGTACTCTGTGAGATACGGCCGAAGAGCTGTCGTGAAGATTTCAGCATCGTACAAACGGTTGGAGGTAACGTTTGCCAGAGCTCCAGTATCGAACCCACTGCTCGCACTTGGGAGTTGGGCAATGACTCAGCGCCGTATGATATATTTGGACCATAACACATTCTATATTACATCCTACAATATTATATCATTTTACATTAACTAACCTCGTTTTTCTGAATTGAATTTGTTAATGTACGATTATTGGAGCTAAGACAGGTTAATGTTGATTATACATGAAGGAAATCACAGATCTACTGGCATTCTTCGATGACGCTATAATGATTTTCTTATTACGTATTGAAAAGAAGATAAAGGTGAGAAAGGCAACATTCGAAAACTTAAATTGAAAACAGTTAACATTAAAAAAAAAATGTTAAACTAATATTTGGAGCTCTTAAAATGCTCGAATTAAAATGGGATTTCTACAAATGGGTAAAAGCTGATAAATCATAATGAATAACGTAATAAGCGTTTGTGAAAAGCTTAAAAAGATATTATTATTTCATACCAAGGTCGATTAATTCGGTCAACGATCCGTACGAATGTATTTTGTTCGTTGAATTCCTCTTAACGATTTTCACAAAGACCGGTTGGGGCGGAGCGCGCTGAATAAAATATTGGACGTGGAAACATTAAAATGAGGATTATTTTCAGAGGCCTCCGACCTGAAAGCTTGAAGTAATTCCGCGAAACACAGTTCCATTAAAAATACCCTTTGTTTAGGGATTATTGTTACTGCTAACAGCCACCACACAGTATAATTTTTGCTATGTACATTATAAGCTAATTACTTTAATAATAAATAATCTTTAATAATAAAATATTAAGCTAATTACTTTCTTTTTTTCATTCATTTCATTTTTTTACTAACCATAATTAAGTTGTGAGAAGTCAAACTTCTGCCAGGTCGATATGTAATATCTTTATTGATTGATGCTATATATTTTTATGATATGCTATAAAACTAATTTAATTAAAAAGAATGAAGAATATAGTAATCGTAAAAGTAAAGATTAAACTTAACATTACGCGTCCAATCCCCGAAGTGATAGGCAAGGAAGTGTAGAACACTACTATGTTTCACTACCACTTTTCACTAGCTACGTTTACGTCCCATGGAATAGATGGTGAGCCTATTGCCATTCACCGGACACATATCCAGAGTCCGAGTCACTACTAGAAATTCTAAATTAAAAAAATCTTATAGTATCCGACCCTGGATGTGAACCCAGGACCTCCCGATCGACAGTCGCGCTTGCAACCACTCGAGCAAAGAGGTAGTCCGAATAGGATCAGATAGTAAACATTTTTATTTAAGATTTACCTGCAAAAAAGTATCTAAAACACTACTTTGCAAGTACTATTCACATGATTTCCAAAGATGTCATAATTACCATTTGCACTAAACATCAGCTATTGAAAGATCGCAAGCGTAAATGTGATGTTAAACAAATGGAAACCGAGTTTCTAGCATTGTATTGTATTGTGAACCGAAGTAATAACTGAGATTTATAGCAATAACACAATGGTCATAATTTCTGAAGACAGTGACATAGAGGTTGATAGCTATTGTCGAACAAATGCATTCAGTTCGGCTGTTGTCGAATACCACAACAATATTTATAGCCGTTACATCGAAACAAACATGGTAAAGGTTGCTTTGCGCTTCCACGATGAGATCGCGTTGTTTCGCATTGACATTTACGTATAAATTACAATACTCCTTATTAGGAGGTCCATACATATGTTTAGGCTTACATTGGTTATCAGTTTTGACCGTTTTAACAATACCAGGTAAATTCAAAAGTAAACAGCAATCAGGAAGTGTAGATATTGTTTCTTGAAATTTAAAATATTCTTTGGTTAAACTGTAGTTGGTTTATTTGTAATATTTTTGCAAATTAAAAAATCGTATCACATATGATCCTTCGATCCTGACACGACGACGGAGAAGCGTTAGTTAGGGCTAAAGTTATACAGGGATAAATGGAAAGTTTCGAACGAATCTTTTTTTTTTATTTATGCCCCTGGAAGTAATTTTTTCCCCCAAAAGATTATACACAAAATGAGTTTTGCGGTACACATTAATCACCATTATTACAACGGGACTTTGCATATTATTAAACGGAAAATCTATACCCGCTTACAATTAGAAATCCGGATCCGAAATACAAACTGAAAGGTAGCAGCTTATGCATTCAGCATTAAAAAGGTTATAACTTCGAATTCCGATTATTGAAACGGATTTCAGTTCCTACATCATATCTCAATGTCAATGAGATTTTGATGAATAAATTGGAATCGGCTTCTATATTTCAGTGCCTTGTACCCGTACACTAAAAAGGGTGACGAGCCACGCAACATGCATCAGCAAGCGAGCCCATTTATTTCCAAAAAGTTTATGAGCATAACTTCAGTATTTTCGATTTATTGTGTTCCAACATTTTATCCTCCTTGCCAGTTTCGTTGCTCAGTCTCATATAGAACTTTGGACCATATTATATTTTGTGCAGGTGAAGGAAAATATAGTTTTAAGTACTGTTCTGATTTGGTTGTCGTGATCTTATATTTTCCTGAATATCGTTCAGCTCTGCCAATTTATTATTAAAGTAAAATAAATTAATAAAGACACTCCTTCGAAGTAAGTAAGGGGTGTAAGGGGTTCCAAGCACCATCTCAGGAACCCAAGCCAACTTCACCTGCACGTGGTACACCCTGCTATAACAGACGAGGCTCTGGCGACGGGCTGATTGTGGTATAGCGCAGCCTACATAGGCACGGCTAAATGCCCTGGCTGCCGACGGGCAGCAGCGTCGGCGCTGCGAAAAGCCGTGCCCTGCGATATCCAACCCGCATGCCCAGCGTGGAGATTACGGGCTTAAACCCCCTTTGTGGAAGGCAGTCCAGCAGTGGACTAAGAAAGGCTGATGATGATGATGATGACTTCTTCGAAAGTTGAAGAAGTTCTGGACCGTCATCATTTATCATTATCACCCTCATAATCGCCCTTATTATCATCATTTTCACCACTTTAAATCATTATTCCCATCAATACTATAAATTATTCTACTGTAGAACAGAGATCTTCCAATTGAATTCAATATTTATTATACAATACAGTAAATATAAAGACGTCCACTCGTTGCGTTTTCGCACCTACATAAGTATATTGTTAGAAATGAAACGGTACTTATAAATTTAATATTTAAAGCCATTAACAATTTTGTAATAAAGGTGTTTCATTTTAAATTTTATGGCCCATTCTCAGCACTATAATCACATCGTATGATCTACCTTTATCTCGGCACTTTTACTTTTATAGTTACTACAGTGTAATGTTACATCACTTAATTGTATTAGCTGCGTATACGTACTTGTAACATTGATATAAATCAAACAACTTCAAATAACCATGATTCAATTTTTATTGACACGTTGGTGTAGTGGTTTGCGAACCTGACTGCTCAGTCGGGGATAATAGATTCGATTTGGACTCAGGAAGAATATTCGTGTAATTGACACAAGTGTTTGTTTTGTGTTCGGATGCGAAATGTATATATAGAAGTGTATGTGTGTGTAAATGTGTTTTTATATCTATCTGTTTGTTTTTCACATGTTTGAAAATTGAAACCAGGTGGACCAGAACTGTAAGCATTGGCTCGTTTCAATTGGCCCGAACTAATGGACTAATGAAAAAATAATTAGCAATTCGTTATAAGAACGGGAGAATCAATAATGAATCAATCAATTTTGCTAATTGATCCATTATTGATTGATGAATTTGTTTTCATTGTCTGTTCCCGTTTACGGTGTTACGTTTGTATGTTCACGTTTTTTGAATGATCGCTCGGGGTCTAATTGTAAGCTTTGTCTGGAAATAAAAAGAATTTATAGAAAAAAAAAATTATGAAATGTCTAGAACGTGCATTTATTAAAATATGCAAATATAAGTGCTCTCTACTCTTTATTAGCGAAATATATCCATATCACTCTTTCCTAATTTTAAAAATTCTATAAATTGTTAAACTGGATCTTAAAGTAGATATTCCAGCAATATTTTGATCAAGTGTACCACACGCGCCAGGTTAGGGTTCAAACAGGCGAAATTGGCGATGTCGTAATACCAATTAGTTAGCGTGGTCGGAACTCACGTTTCATGTTTATAGCTTTTAAATTAAGCCAACTACATATTTAAAATAACTATTGTTTATATATAATTATCTCATTTTCTTATGTCATTATCTATTATAACAATGTTGTTATCTACCGCTGGCACCGTTAGGAGTTATTGTTAATGTGGATGTGAGGAACGATGTTAGATAATGCCTATTTTGGGAAATATTGTTCATAGATTAAACTAGTAATGTTTACAGATTAAAATACTAGTTCATTGGTATACTAGATAAAATTATTTGTGTGCTTAACGATTTTTTCTTGGAATATACCAAGTAGTTTCCGACCAATCTGATGTACGAGCATGTCTCTGTCTTCGTCGTAACCTCGCTGCAAACGGCAGGAGCTCGTGAAAAACTATCTCGGATAGGAACAAAACTCGTTGACGTACTACGAAGAACATACGTGAGTTAAGCTGGTAGATACCTAATTTAGTCATGTATATATATATAGACATTTTCGAAATGTTCTACATATATTAAATAATATTTCACTAAAATTTTTAAATGGTAAAAGGGAGAAGTAAGATCATATAATAATACTGTTTAAGATGTGTGGAATTTGCCAACCCATGCTTGGCCAGCGTGGCAGATTAATTAGTGGTATTTTATATATGTATTTCTAATTAAGAATATATACATATGTATAAATTGAAGAAGATAGCGGGAAACTGCTGGATCCGAAAGGCCCAGGGCCGGAAGGAGTGGCGCCAATTAGGGAAGGCCTATGTCAATAAACATCTAGAGGCTGATGATGATGTATAAATGTATACAATGTATACACTACGTTGGCCATACCAATCGACTTTTCTACCAGCAGGCTGGAAGACTGTGTGGTATAATTAGTGACCTCGTACAACTGATCTTGTATCTTTTTTCTTATTATTGTGTGTACATAAATAATTAAAAAAAACTCTTATGAAAGTTTCAACAAGTTCAAGTGTCACGTATATAGGTCAGACAAGGAGTAGTTCGGATACCTGAGGCTCGTGAAATATTTAATTTGCAGGCGTGTTGGAGGCTGCTCAAGTGATTTACAGCTTGTTCAAATAACAAATTTCATTTAGCCTCCGAGGGCAAATAAACCAGAAAAAAGTAACGACTCTAAAAAGATGTAAAGCTTAAACGCACTTTTTGGACTATAGTATCACAGATCATATTGTAACGTTCGAAATACTATACCTGCTATGATTTTATATTTTTTACAAGCGTGATGTCAACTTTTTTTTATTTTCTATTTAAAAGTAATAAACAATTTTGAATCGCAGAATATTGTTCTTAATATATAAAAATACATTTTATAGATATTTGCGCGGGAACAAGGTTTAGCATATACTCATTTCAACGCGTCACAAATAAACATATGTATATAATATAGATAATTAAATTGGCAAAATGAATTTTTAAGAATTTTGTAATTAATTCATATGCTTGCGTATTAAATTGTGTAAGACACAAAAATAGCTCAAGTTGCAGTTGAGGTACAGAAATACTTGTAATGTAGCTCGTAGACGTTATCTCGTTAAATACACTTTAAATAAGAACATGCATAATGACCGCGTGAGACGTTCATAATGCAGTACATTGTTTAGTGTCATTACGTTTAAGGAGCGAATGCCTAGTTTAAAAATAGAATCTAAACCGTTCTGCGCGCTACGCTACAAACCGTATCTGAAACAAGGGCGGTATTTGAAGTTGAATCTATTTTTAGTATTGCTTCCAATAATCACGTAATTTAGTATTGTTCGTGTTTAATTAATGTAAGTGATAGTAAAAGTAAGTAAAAGTGATATTGACTTAAAGTCTAATCAGAATATGAAAATTAATTAATAATAGTTAATCATTCGGGACATCTGCACACACGGCTATGCTTCTGCTATGGTGACCAGACGGCAGATCGGCTACACATATACATTTCAGAATAATATGCTTATATACATAATTACTTTTTAACACACAAACAAAAAATACTTGGACTCATTACAATTTGTTTTATTATGGTTGGAATTAAACTTGCGACTCGACTCAGCAGTTAGGTTCACTAGTCATTGGACCATTCCTCTATTAAACGACTAATTTTAGAAAGTATTGAAGCTTATCACCTGATACTATTTTCTATACAAAATACATTATAACAGAATTATATTCTCAACGCCAGAACACATCAACCCCAATGATTATCGGTTCTGCGACACATGAGATTAGCATACTATGACACCAACTTGCTAATCCTCGTAAATAATGATTACAAACATGGCTATAATACAGAAAAGTCTACATCGTTATGAAGAAATAAATTGAAGGCAAAAGGCCGATACAATTACAGGGAGATAAAGGGCATAGCTAGTATGATTTCTAATCATGACTTTCGGATAATTGGGTCTCACTTTCACGAGGATATCCGATTATTAGGATTGAGAAATGACGACATAAAACTGAATTGCTCCAATATTGACCAATAGCGAACTAATGATCGCTTATTAAGCTGTTGGAACGCGGCGCCGCCCGCGCTGCGTAGCCATTGATTAATTGTGGTTAATTTTGAAATAAAGCTGTCGGAAAAACGAGACAGTTTAACTGCAGCTTATATAATAATAAGCTGGCAATAATTGGACCGTATTTCATCTACTTTTATGTTTCGTTACTTGGATTTTCTAATAGAAATTTCTAGTAGTGCATAAGCTCACATACTATTCCAATGCGGGGCGTTAACGTAACTGGTTAAAGTTGGAAGTGTTTTGCACTCTTGTGCCTACCTCTTCGGAGAATACAAGCGTGATGTTACATTGAGTAATGCTATGTTAATATAAAGCTACAGTACCTATTTAATACAGACTCGAAGTACGATATGGCGCCTGTCGGCTATGTATTTAAGTATGTAGCAAAACACGCCAGGCCCAACCATAGTTCTGCACCGTAGCTCCGAATGTGTGCAAAGCTATAATATTGTTATTATTATATTATCACGCCAAACCCTTACGCAGTAGGCAGAGAGTTCAAATTGCCAAATATTTATATATACACCAGCTCCGTATCTTTATAATTATTTTTATTAAACATATCGTCGTAGCAAGTATTAACTCAATGCAACCTTAATTTGCAATATAACGAACTGATACTTAACGTACGACGATAAACAGCTGGCAAGTGCAGTCCGTCCAGTGACCAGCTTGCCATCATAAAACGATAAAGTGTAACGATGTAAACCAAGCATAATTAGTGGTAGAAATATGAGTCCATTCCACGTGCTTAGTAAATCACGGCTTCTGTTCAAGATCTCTTATTAATAGTTTGTTTTATAGAACATTATTAATAAGTGCTGGATAGAGGCATCTTGAACCGTGTAATATGCAGGGAGCAGATTTCATTAATTCAATATGGTATTCCTAAGTATCTCGACTGATTTTATTTAGAAATTCATTCAATACCTATACAAATTAGCTCTTCAAACAGTAATTATGCATGTGAATGCTGTAAGATAAAAACATTTTAAAAATGGCATTTGAAAAATCTGACTTTTCATTTATGCGAATTGGCCACTTTTCCCGATAACGTTCCTTTTGTTTTTTTTACGTTTCTTTGTAAATCGAAATTTAAACAGTTAATTTAAACAATAACGTAAAATCACGCCTCGAAGCGGTAGTCTGAGAAGTGTTGTACACTCCCATGATTCACCAGTTACGTCCGACGATGGAATATGTGACGAGCTTATTGGCATACACCGGGCACAGATTCAGACTCCGAGCGACTATTAGCAATTCCAAATTGGGAAATCCTGTACCCAGGACCTCTCGGCCAGATGAGCCAGTAGTTGAAACAATAATTTCTCATTTAGTAGCGGTTTAATGGTACAAGATTTTTGTATAAGTGTAATTTTTGTTGTCAAATTTATAGATGTACGCTTTTACCTTTACAATTTATAATGTAAGTTATATAACTTAATTACTTATAATAAAATTACTTATAATAAAAATTTATTATAAAGGACGATATTCGTCAACTAATTTTATTCTAATTAAACGGTATATTAATTGTCACACTACAGTTATTATCTATTCCTTTATCCTTCTACTATTGAACACGGGTCTCCAGAACAGAATGAGGACGGCAGTCGTCACATATCTTAGAGATTTTATTTGAATTTTAAACTGTGCTGTACGATTATTATTATATCATCACGCCAGGTTGAAGGAAGCTTACTGGGTAAGTAGAGAGGAATGAATACCAAATATCTCTATACGTACAAGAATGACGTGCTTCATCTGTACCTACTGTGTCTCTCTACAAATCAATCTATTAAACTAATACTGGACGCAAGCTGTTCTCGTTTATGACACCGCCGGTGGCTAATTTCCACAAGTGTTTCAGTGATTCGATTGACACCTAAACCGGTTATTTCCAGTTATTTTTGCTACTTAGTAGTCCTGAATTTTATCGGCCTTCAGTCTTATTTAAAAATCATCCACGATACAAATCTGTCACTAAATATCTAACACACGGTCTGCATTACAACTGCACGTCAATTGCAAAATTGTAGTTTAGAAGTAATTTTTGTGTAGATGACCCGGTTGCGCAGTTTAATTGTCTTCAGTGCGCAGTTCCTACGACTACGATGTTTACGTGCAGTCGGTTAGCAGTTTCATTACAGTTATGTGAACTGCGTAAAAATTGCGCGCAAATTGCAATTATACAGCAGATATGCTATTCTTAAGCAGGTCGTATGTATAAACTCTCGTACCTGCATGGAAAGAGCTTAAAAGTAGTTTACTTTGTTCAGCTAATATCTGTTTACCAAAATCTACAATTTTAACTCCGTCTTAATTGCAACTCTGGTTAAGTTCAATTTTCCTCTGTTACCAATCTTAGATTCAGACCATTCTAAACAAAATTACACAATATTTTTTCTTGAGATACATATTTCACAACAAATTCAACATTAGATATTTCTCGAAATTATACATATGACTCCCTTTGGAATATTGTACTCATATCTACAATAGAAATTATTTACATCTGCGTAAAATTTTGCGACGATGAGTTGAGCTCGAGAAAAAGATTTACATAATTATATTATAATTTATAATATAAATTCTCAACAAAAATTGCACTGTATGAGTGTCACATTGGAATTCCGACAACTACTCAAAATGGATCGAACTATGAATCAAGTTCGTAAATAGCATTTTTTGCAAATTTTTGCCCATGTGCCAGCCATAACTGAAATGTGTATTGGTGAATACTATGTGTGAGATGGTACGTTGACATATGGAATGAGGATGAGCAATCCGTATTCTTAACATTCTTTGGGGATAATGTAAACAAATATTGAGTTAACTGATCGGTTGATTTAGTGGTCTATGAATCTGGCTGCTTAACTGAGGAGTCAGGGTTCGATTTCCAACCCGAAAACAAATATGCGATGAACACAATTGTACATTGACAAGCATATATTTACATATAATATGTAAGTATATTTCAGAATAAATTATATATATTTTTTTGTAAGAATATTTGGTACATACTCCGTACTCTTTGCCTACCCTGTAAGAGACCTAACATGAAGATACGTAACATATGTATGTATGTACTCGCATGAGTATATTTAAGTATAATAAAAATAATCTACCATCTAGCACCAAACATTTATTAAGATTCAATAAAAACAATGAATACAAATTAAAAATAATAAAAACACATTTTACTTGTATTAAAACTTTAATATAACTAACAATAACAATAGCATCGCGAACTTCGATATCTTTTTGTGCAAAACTTACAGCAATACTTTGTAGCGCTTAGATTATGTAGAGTTTGAAGTAAAATAACGGAGAGTTCGTACAATGGATAGCGCGAGGTGGCTATTCACAACAATTACTGTCAAAACAAAAGCAGCCTCCCCGCGGTCCCGTTACCGCTCCAGGCGAACAGGAAGAGATATTCAATATCTGGATACATATACCCACGATTGCAAGGATGAACGGGTTGAAAATTGGCGGGCGTACGAAATAAAAATAAGTAACATATATTTTTTATAAATGGTAATTCACTCAATGCTTAGTCATTTTATGGCAATAGACTCACCACCTTTTCCACGGTGGAACGTAAACGTAATTGGTGAAACGTGAAAGGGTACTGCACTCCTCTGTTTACCTCTTCAGAGAAAAAAGCGTGATGTTATGTTTTGTTATGTTAAGTTTTCTGGTTTGGTATTATTACACAGCTCATAGAACGGCTTCACTGGACTGAGGCGGGAGTAATAGATTTAACTGTGCTCCCAGGAAGCCCGCGTCCGCTACTAATTCATTCTATAGAAGCATTTTAATTAAGTAAGATGGTAGATTATAAACTGGATTACGTAATAGATACGTTTGATAGCTACATGTTACTTATAATGTCCTAGTAAGTAATTATCTGTACGGACTAAATACTAGATTTGCATAATTATTAGCATAACATTATCATACAGTGGTTTGTCATTAGTGTAATTGTTATATCTTTACGCAAGCCCCGTCACGGGGTGGGTAGAGTGTATTCTGTGCAAGATATACATCTAGATACATATATTCAAGTACGAACATTGAGTGGATGTTTAGTGTTCAACAGAAACCGACATGGAAACTATATAAAACGTGTAAATACTATTATTATACCGTCACGCCAGGTCCCTTAAGGGGTAGGTGAGAAGAAACGTCTTTAAACGATCTCAGTCTACAAGCTGCAGCGAGTCTTAAAATTACTTTTTATTAACCAAAAATGGGTGTCAACATTTGTAGAGTTATTTAAGATGTTTATAATGAACATGCTCAAAGCAGAATCGTACACTGTTAGCGATATCCCGCTAATAAGCGTGAACATCGCGTTATATGTTCTAGGCTTCGTTATCTCACTACTTAGCTAACGAGCAATGGATCTTTAATAAGTTGACATTACGTTTTCACACCCGTCGATCCGGTTACGTAAGGCAGCAGTTGGTGTTAAAATAAATACAGTCATAATAATGAGGGAGGGTATAATGAAATGGAATTCGATTCGATTTTGGAAGAAAGCGTCAGTAATCTTTTTGTTC
This sequence comes from Elbella merops, assembly GCA_018244855.1. Taxonomy (NCBI): domain Eukaryota; kingdom Metazoa; phylum Arthropoda; class Insecta; order Lepidoptera; family Hesperiidae; genus Elbella; species Elbella merops. The sequence goes on from DWMG01001365.1 coordinate 14,799, forward strand.
TCTGTTTCAATTTCCAAGGACATCGAATGTTCACTAATTGTAATGACTTTATACCTATATGTAATGACTTTATACCTATAAATTTGATTTTACCCTCGTCATCATCATCAGCCTATCTCAGTCCACTACTGGACATAGGCCTCCCCCATTGAGCGCCGTCGCGGCCTGTCCTCAACTTGTCACATCCAACATCTGCCTGGAGCTTTTGATGTTAATTACAGATACCTTTCCAGTACAAAGGATAAGCTGGAACTGTTGTTTTAACTGACTCGTTGATCCAGTGGTTAGTGAACCAAACTAGTGAGCCGGAGGACATGGGTTTGATTCTCGAAATTACATTTGTGTGACAAGCACAAGTATTTGACCTGAGTCTATGTATAAAAACATCTATATAAGCATATACATACATATTTATATGTATATGTAGGTTATCAGCCGTCTGGTTACCATAATACAATCATTCTTGATGCTTACTTCAGGGTTAGATACCATTGTGTAGAGAAGTTCCAAGAAAAAAGACATTTTGTAGTCCCTGGATGGGTTCGTGGCCCGGCTGGCAAGGCGTCTGTACGACCGAGCCGACAACGGGCCCCATGCCCATCTCAGG
>DWMG01001366.1:0-15401 GCA_018244855.1 Elbella merops
ACAAAACAATCCACCACATTTGATAATGTTCCAAATATAACAATGTTGTTTGTTACGACAGAGGACTATAACAAAGAATTATTGCAAATCGACACCTGTAACAATTTTTTGTATTTAAAAAATACAAAAGTCGAAGTCGTTAACCCTGAAATATCCTTAACTCGGTCTTCTTGCAACCGACGCTAAGTTTCCCAATTAAGCGAGTTGAAATTTGATCATAATGGCATTTAAGACCCCACGGTGGTTTAGTGTTATGGCGTAAGAGGGTGTATACTGGGGTTTCTATATCTTTAGAAGTTTTTAGATTACGTTTTGTTATTAAGTAATAATAATAACAAATGTTTATTGATCAAGTTTTTTTGCACTGGTGTTTTAATCACTGACTCATAAAAAATCATTGCATTCGTTCAAAGAGAAAACGAGACGTCAAAAGAGTTAGAATGAGATAGAAAATTATATCAAATTTCGGGTCAACTCAATTAATATGAAAACTTAAGGGAAAACACTGCACTTCTGATAGAATAGATATTAAATCATACGACTTCTATCTGGTTCATATCGTAGTTTTTGGCATAGACAGAAGAAAGTCCAGTATACATATCTAGAAAATGCAGTGCGTTTATTAGCTGAAGCTGCTTAATGGGAGGGTACCTGCTTGTGGGATATGGCCAAGACCCTAGGATCAAGTGTCGGTACTAATTAACTGGTGATCTCAGCTACAAATACGTTGTGTTAGCAGTGGCTTTCCAGCTGCATCATCATCATAGACTGTCAGCTTAGCGGAGTGACGATATACGAAAAGTGGCTGGCTGTGGTTGGATACGAATTATTGAGCTCAGTGGCTTGCTATTAGGGAGTTCTGTGTCCAGCAGTGAAGGGAAACGTGCTGTTGATGGTGATGATGTAATTGGATTAGTGTGGTGAAATCCACTCTAAGTCTAGTGACCTGCAGAAAAGTTAGATGATGGGGTAAATACCAGAGAAATAGACGTGGTTAAAAATTCAGTAAAGTACTAGTTTTATTATTAGTTTATAGCTGAGCAGTAATATCTAGATTCAGTTTAATTAAAGCGATTAAGGATTACAGTTTACAGCGCCATCTGGTGTGGAGCATAGGGATTGTCAGATTAAAAGGAAATTAATTTGATGGGAGATAGTTTAGTGATGAGACGAGCACTGCTCATCTGCTGTATGATGGCTTTACATAAGCCATATATTTGAACCATATGTATAGCTTATGTAAAGCCTCTTTATTCATATCAAAACCATATGTATGTTTGTCTTATTTAATAAAGCAAAGTTGAATCAGAAATGTTTGTAGTTTTGCAGAGTACCTACTGTAGTTTATAAAAGGATTAAGTATATAGATTTTATAAAATCCTGTATTTCTGCGTTATTTTTTTGTCTTAATAATACTTTAATTGTCTTAATAATACTTTAATGGATGAATGGAATATATTTTAATGGACGACAAATGATTAAAGAGATAAATGATTTAAGAGCAATGTGATAAAATTGTGTTGAGCCATGTATTTATTAGAGTTCGGGATTTTCCGGGCGGTAGCAAAAATATCTTTAATTTTCAATTTCATTTTGCGTAATGTGTCAAACATACCAAGCTTAAGAGAATATTATGAACAACTTTAAGGTTTATTATTTCCTTAAGAATGTTGATCTTCAATGATATAGCGAGTAATATTTAACATTTCTCAATAAAATTCATCTACGTAAGACCTCTATTAATTTGTAAAAATAAATCGTAACGAATTCAGAACTGAACAATTCCTGAACAGCTAAGTACACAGCGAAACTTTTAGACTTATCACGCAAAATTTCTTTTCAAAGTACTCATAAAAGTGATTCTATATGAAAGAAGACAGGAGTAAACAGAACTTAACCGCTTAAGCGTTCAAATAATATTGTACCCGTCCGCTCTGAAAGATATACTTTGGACTTGGAAAAGGACTGTGAAGTTTGACAGTATTTTTTCCAACTCCAAAGCAGTTGGGTATTAATCGAGAAAGTGTTGTGACTGGAGGAAACTCAAAGACGTTTTAGATGGAACTTTACAAAGGTATATAATAAATGATTACCGCTTTATTAAAAAGAGTGCGGAGAGTTTATTTTCCGACTTTTCTTTTTCTTTCTTCGGCGTCTGTACCGTTGTGACTTTTTGCCAAAACATGCGTTAATTTGAATGAATTGAGTAACAATTTATTAAACTCTGATTCGAGTTTTTTTCGAATCTTCTTTTTGATTTGTTGCATATCAATTGCTATTATTACCGAACACATATTGCTGCTTATCACAAAAATATTTGTCCTCGGTGGGGATCGAATTCGTAATCTCTAGGTTAACTACGAGAGACCTTAAAGATAGTGTACTGGAAGACCCATACATAAAGATAATGTATAATCCAATATTATGATGCATTTATATTATAACCATTTATTTACTGAACTGAGCATCTAGAGTGCTTGGTAATAAGTTGAATAAAAATTGCAGTTACATTAGGGTCAATATTATTACTTTTATTTTACAATTTTATGCCACGAACGCAGACCGGCTTGGAAGTAAGAGTATCATCCATTTTTAAAACTGGTATGAAATTTTACTACATGTTAAATAATAATGCTTCGTTGTTCAAGTGGTTATAATCACGACTGCTGCGTTACAGGTCCTGGGTTCGATGCCCACGCCCAGTACTATTGGTTGTTTTTAGCTAGAAATCCCTAGTAATAGCTCGGAGTCTGGATTTATGCCCGTTATACAGCAATGTTCACTTCCCGCCCCATAGTGGGTCGTAAAAATAAATGGTGAAACGTGGGAATGTACTACACTTCTCGCGTATCCCATCGGGGAGATACAGGCGTAATGTTACGTTTTAAAATAAAAATAAACTGATTTTTATCGTCGTTGAAGCGAAATTTTCAGACACTTCAAACTTTGAGGGCCTGGAAGCAACATTGGAAGAATAGACCGCGCTTTGTTAATTGCGGAAGTTGGGGACGAGAGAGAAAGAAATATTGTTCGCTCTGTTTCTACTTACTTTGTAAATTTGCATAAAACGGTAACGTAAATTGGAATCGGCGCTTCGAACGTTCTAGAAACGCCGAGAGTTTCGGTCGTTAATCCGTACGAAAGCAGCTTGGGGAAGATTTGAGAGGTACGCTCGGTGCATCTACTGGAGGAGAAAACATATGCATACGACGTACCAGTAATACATTAACTATGTTATATACTTAAGTGAATGATTAGGTACCTATGATTTCATTGTGTAGTTTCTTATTTTATTTGGTTTTTTTGACGGGTAATGTTTGTGACGGATAAATAACTATTGGCTATCGAAAACATTATAATTATTATATCATCACGCTGCGTTCCTCACTGGATGGGATATTAAATAAAGTTACTAAGTAGGCAGAAAGTACTGATTGCCAAGTCCTTACAGACTCGTGTTTCTTTTGCTTTCATTACTCCCCGCATACATCCACGCTATTTTCAAAAATATTTCGAAGGTATTGATGCTATCATAAAATATTTAATTTGCGATGGAGATAATAAAAATTTTCCAATTAAAAAGAAAACTGCGTAATCTAAAAAAAAATATATCACCGATATCTTCAGATGTCTTTGGGCGTTTTAAATTTGGAAGCGGAGTCCGACGCTCAGATTCCGATTGGATATTAAACAACTTCAGTCCCTACAAATTTCAAGGTACTGTCGCCGGAACGAACGGCGGTTGTAGTAATAATTGCAAAAGTTCTGAACAGTTCCGTTTGTAGCTGACGGCGACTTAGTTTCAGCCTTTTCAACAGCTCAAGTAATTGGAATCATTTTAAACACACCATCAATGAATATAATATACATTGTCTTCTAGCTCAGTTCATCCTCACCGTTGGAGTCGGTTGTAATTGTCAATGTATAATTATAAAGAAGACTTAAAGGAATATACTGACTGAAGTTTTTTGTAATTATAATTGATTTGTATACATAAAATATGTGCCCAAAATAATAGCAATATCAATTATAAGTCTTATTCATAATATCTACATAGATAGGAGTGCAAATAAAAAAGTTTATTAAATAATTTTTAATATATTATGAAATCAAAATTTTAATATGGTTCATAAAATTTTATATTGAAATAAATATTTAAATGTATTATATATAATTATCTATATATCTGTGTTATATTTATATTTTCAATAAAGATATTAGAAAATTAATTTTAATTTAATCACATAGACAATATAGAACGAGTTACAAATTACAAATATGACTACCGATGTCAAATTTGCTCTAAGTTTAATTGTTTAATAATTATTATCACCCAGAATCAGATTAGAGAACAGAGTTTACGGAAGCAGAAGAACAAAGTAAATCTAGCATAAGTAAGATCACTTCCGTTCGGTAGCCCGAACAATGTTTTCCAAATACTTCAACAAATCATTTTAAAGTTAACTGAAGGCACCGTGAATTTCGACTACCTTTGGTTATAAGACACCTATACATATTATGTTTTAAACTTTGGTATATAGGTGTTAGAATAGAGCAAGTGTTGCTATCGTGGAATACTTGAATTGTGACGTATCAGTATAGGATTTTGTTTTCTTAAAGTTATTTATTTGTTTAACAATTTTGTACACATAAAACAATAAATGGAAAAAACAATCATACTAGAGAGATGCTGTACAATGGCACTGCTTATCCCTAAGAGAGATCTCTTCCAGCAGCGCCAGGAATAGAAAGTAATATAATTATTAGAGATCAAATTTAGTGTGTACTTAGAAAAGAAAATAACAAAAGAAACATACAAGCATTGATGTACATACAAATACATACAAATATATATATATACAAATACATACATGTTACAATGAAAACTACAAAGTAATTTTTCATAATGATTAAATACAGAAATGCGATATTACTCAGTTATTAATTAATTTATGCGGTCGTTTATTCATTCATTTATTATTTTATTTATTCACTCAATCTTTAATAATTATCAAACATACTCCCAATATGTATGTTAATAAAAAAATATCAATCAAATACACTTCGATACCATACAATACATGATCGTATAATAGAAATTAGGTTTTTACAGAGGCTTTATTTAATAAAGATCCTATGAAATTAAATCACAAAGAATTAAAACTTTTTTAAAATATCTTGCTTCGATACAAATCTGCCCTGATAGATTCTGCCCAAATAACGATTGCGTAGTTCCTCCAAAGTCAGTGGTGAAGTTTGCAGTTGAAGGGTACTGCAAAGTTTAGACCGTAGTTGGATATTAAACACCTTGGCAGACTCTCCAAACTTGCTGGCATTGGTGTAAGGTGGACTGCGTTTGTGTTAATTGCTGAACTTTAGAATTGCGGAATTCGAATTTTGGTTTTCGAACGCAAGTATTTTATATAACTTTTATAATTAATTCTAATTGTTTTTTTTTTCGTTCAAATGATATAACGATGAAGCGAGAAAAACTTAGAGTATAAAAAAATTAATTGTTATACAAAATGCGGCTTGTTTTATATAAGCCATGTGCGTTTTTGAACCGGATGCTTCGTCTTATCACTTCCAATGTGTATCAGCAACAAGTAATTAAAAACTATATTAAATACTTATATTACAAGTTGTATTCACAGATAATAGCGAACATTAATTACAAAATAAGTATTAGTATAATTTATAATATTACAAAAAACAATTATAATATTATAAAGAAATTCTATTTCTCTGCGCTGTCTCTCTCACTCTCTGTATAAACTGTAACTGTGGTAGATCTTAAACTCCTCCGAATGTGCAATATTCTTAAAAAGTGGTACGAAGGTTTTTCTTGATGTACACATACATATAACTCGGCGATTACTTTAACACGGCGATTACAAGAACTAAGAATTACTGGGGCTCATAATACAAATATTTATTGTGCATGGAAATAAAATCCACGACCTCCAGTACAACAGTCAGGTTCACTTACTAATCCACCAATGAATCAGTCAAACTCCGTTTTTAACGATTAGTGGAACAATGAAAGGGTTTATGAAGATATGCACTAGAGTTTATAAATTTTCCAGTTTATTCAGTTCTATGTAGTTACTAGGTTATTGCACACTTTATATAAACAGGGAAGCAAGACACGTTAGCAAATAGTTGTGCTGGATACGAATGTTTATCTTCCAACGCTCGCAACAGCCGGAGCTCCGCGGCGCCAAGCTATGTTACTCTAGTGGATGTTTCGGTTGTATTAAAATGGATAAACTTATCATTTTAGTTTTATTCTAATTATCAAAAACTTTGTTAATATTTTTATTAATGAATATAGAATAAGTATGCACGTGGAAGTGTATACATGTTATTGGGGTGCAAAGGGTTTCAACCACCATCTCAGGAGCCCAAGCCAACCTCCTGCACGTGGTGCACCCTGCTATAACAGACGAGGCTCTGGCGAACGGCTGATTGCGGTATAGCGCAGCCCAGCGTGGAGATTACGGGCATAAACCCCCTTTTGGGGAGGCCTATGTCCAGCAGTGGACTAAGATAGGCTGATGATGTTATTGCACATATGTCTATTGTATTTTGTAGTAGTCTGTAGTAGTGTCTTGAAGTCTAGATCTTTGCCCGTCCTATGTCAATAGGTTCACCACCCATTACATAGTGGGACGTAAATGTAACTGGTGTAACGTGGAAGTGTACTACACTCCTCTGTCTACCCCTTTGGAGATTACAGATGTGTTGTTACGTGAAATATTACGTATAAGGATAGATTGGTTACAAGGTCCTTTAAACCTTATAAGACGTTTATAAGGTTTATAAGGATAGAATGATTTTGCATTCGATGTTCTTTGCCTACACCTTAAAGGATCTAACGTAACGATATAATATACTACAATATATACTTTCGAAATGGTTATTATATTGGGTACTTTCGAGGAAAAGTGGAACATATTATAGATCAACGATATATACGATCGACTAAAACTTCGCTAAGGGTTTTTTTAGTGTTACACTGAGGGATGTTTTACCAATTCTCAAAGGGTGAGATCGGACGCTCAATACGTTATCCATTTATCCGTTTGTTCATGCGATACACAATCCAATATAACCTAGAAGGGTCTGAAGGGCCTAGATAGATGCTAACGGTATTGAAATGTACACATTTTTAAGATTTGTCTTTGACTGCCTCGTAGGTCATGTGGTTGCAATCGCGACTGCTAATTGAGAGGTACTGTTTTCGATTCTCGGGTCGAACATTCGGGTTTTTTAATTTTAAATTTCTAACACTAGTTCAGTATCTGGATTTGTGCTCGGTATATGGCAATAAGCCCCTTGCTGCATGATGGGGCGTAGAAATTAATAAGTGAATCGCCGGCGTGTACTACACTTCTCTGCCTATACCATTTTGGAAAAATTTGATTCTTTATTTATTTTTAATGGTAATATTTTAATATTACTTACTAATTGTATGCCTATTCGTGGTTGGAATAATAGATAAACCAAATTTAATGTTTATAAGTATTATAACATCTGCTATTCTACGAGAAAAAAATATTTGATTTCGTTTGATTCAGGGTATACTCCAGCCTATTTCACTATAGTCAGACACTGTTATTCGGTACAGAAACTAAAAAGAGGGTAGATGTGTAAGGGTCGACGGAAATGCCTCCTTTATTTGAAAAAAGTCTGGGACAAAAAGATTCGCTCGCGGATGAAAACTTTTTTATTGACACTTCTCCATTCAAGTGATCTTGAAAGACTAAACAAAGGGCAAATATTTAATTCGGCGTATCGGTTCTACTGTCTAACATAAACAGTGTGGAATCCGATTTAAAACATATAATAAGTGGCTTAATGAAAAAAGGCCCAGCCCAATATTGGTATGGTATGTGTACAAATGACATTTGGTGTTCTTATCAATTCTACTCATGTCAATTCTAGTATCAATTAATGGCAATAGTCCCACCATCTATTCCGTGGGACTTAAACGTAAGTGATGAAACGTGGGAGTGTATTACACTACTCTGCCTACCGCTTCAGGGATTATGGGATCGATGTTACGGTAGTGTCAATTAGTGATAATAAGGCGATAAAGTGCATGAATGATAAATCAATAAAATTTAAAAGACAATTAATATTTAAATAAATATTCTATTGCCGATCGCTTTAAGCCGTTCGAAGATGGTCACACAAGTCACTACAGCAACAAAGAACTCGAAGAATTTGCCCATTAAGCTACATTGCTTGGAATCGAGATGTTAGTGAAATTAAAGTTTTTACGCTTCTGTTTTCTCTTTTACATTACGCGATCAACAAGAATTGCGATGTTTGTAAAGTAAAAAGAATATAGGGTGAGCGCTTACGAAGCTTAGATTTTCGGTCTTTTTGACAGAGTTCAATCAAGTATAGCTCAGGCTTACACATCGCTCTCAGAGTATTGTTATGTGTATGTGTGTGTTCTTAAATCATGTAAGATAAGGTTTTATTGGAAAAAATGCAAAGCCCATGATTCCAGTAATTATGACCCACTTTATTACCTAATTCACTAGTTATTATCATTGTGTGATGATTGAATAATAAGAATTAAAAAAATAAATTTGTCGATAACTACTTACATAAGAGATAAGCACCGCTATTTTATGTATGTAAATAATTTGTTTTTTATATTCTTCTGTACGTAGGTTTCAATTTTCACAGGGTAAAAAATTGTTAAATAAAATTACTTTGAAAATGCATTGTATATTACAATACATATTAAATGGAAACATATTATATAATATGGGATATAATAACTTAATAAGATATATTGGTAACTTCTAGACAATACAGAGTTAGGTATTTTATTATCGTAATAATAAACGAGAATATATATGTTTCTTAGTGGGGTAGAGGTATAAAAAACAATAAACTTAATAAACATATTCCAGACCTTTCATTACTGATAAAACATTAACGGTCGCAATTGGCAAGTCTAGTAAACTATGGATTTACGTGTTCTTATTCTTAAAGACCGCAAATACTTAAACAGTAGTGCGATACATGATTATGATACATGCTATGAGCTTCGACGATCATTTAAATGTCGAGTGAATACATTTTGTTTGTTATAAAATAAACAGAATTGGCTGTTTTATAAAGGTAATAAGGTCAGCAAAGCGAAATACGAAGGTGTGAGATACGAGAAAAACGAAATAAATTTTGCACAAGAAAACGAAGTCCCAGAATTCCCTTTCATAAAATCTGGTCCGGGGCAATTGGGATTATGTAATCGTTTCGTTCACTGTTAGACACGATTTCATGTTAGAGAAAGGATGGTAAAGACATATCTCCCACGTTGCCTGTGCGTGGCTTGGAACTTCGGACGTCTTAAGTGCAGCAAGAAGAACTGTAAGCTGTAAGATTTCTCCCAATGTCTTGATCTTCAAGACAAGAACTCCAAGAATTTTTCAAAGAAATATAATTATTTCAAAGTATTTTTATTTCGAACCTTGGCAATAATTTTCATTTCAATGAACTTTAATGTAATGTATCATAATCATCGTTATCATCATCATATATATAGTAAACTTAATTGTATAAGAAGAATGTCAGGGCTGTAAAAATACCAATATTTAGCAATCGGCGTCACATATGTACTTGGCCCTTTAACCACTCCCTTCAGACCGCAATACAGTTTGTTTCAACAACAATTTCTCCACGGTAGAAATAGATTAAGCTTAGTTACTGTCTAGGCGACAGGCTTTGCAATTTCTACCGTCTAATTTATTCATACGGCTTTTAATACCGCGCGCTAAGCAGATTACATTCTAAATCTTAGGTTTTAATACACTTTACGTTTATTTTCTACTGCTGTCGTGGGGCAAGATGGAGTATTTCATGTACATACGTCTGGCTTTTCTAAAATACCACTAAATGTCTTATAGATAATGATTTTAAATTTTTTGCTGAAGACTAGATGGTAACTAGGACTTCCTATTACTTCCGAGCCACTGCTATATCTACTTAGATATAGCAGTGGCTCGGAGTCTGGATCTGTGCTCGATGCATGGCAATAGGCTCACAACCTATTCAATGGGATGTAAAACTTGGTGAAACGTGGGAATTAACTATATTCGTCTGCCTACCCCTTCGGGAATTACAGGGGCCATCATGTTATGTTTTTTTAGGATTGTAGAAATAACTGACACTAATGATGTACGTGCGCATATTATATGTACATATGTAGACGGGAACTCTTTAGTATATTATCCTATAACGATATTCCCAACCTGCTGGATAGTGATACAAATAAAATGGCGCTAGCAATAAGAACAAATTCGTTTCATTCAAAAACACATCCAGGCAATCACCGCATTCCCTGAAAGCCGGCGTACAAACGAGCGGGAAATGCAAAAACCGAAATAAATCTCCCGCCAAGACACCCGGATTCGCGCGTATCCATTTAAAATTCCACCGCGCTACCTATTCTGGAGTTTGGCGTTACTATTGGAATTTCCTTTCTGGATATCATGAGAAGGAAAGTAATGTAAAAGTATTGGAAATATTTCAAATTATCTTGGATATGTTTCAAATCATCGTGTATGTTTGTGGCTATGACGTCATTAGATCAAAGTGGTAAACAGTGATAACAATAATAATGATAACCTATACACGTCTGTTTCCCAAGGACATTAACCAAAAGTAAAATAAATAAAATTAATAATGAAACATGCCACACAGTAGGCCTTACCGTCGCTTTCCATCGGGTGAGAATGTGGTAAGACGCTAGCCAAATAGAAAGACGATAAAAAGAGTTTTCTAGTTAACACAGTATGTTATATGGCTCAGTGTATTTTTTGAAATGGCCTGTGGTCTTTCATGGATAAATGAAGCTCAGCACAGATGTGCATGATACTATGATACTCATGACCATGCAAACGAACTGAAGCTAACAGGCATCATTTGATTTTCGACAAGAACGTATGTTCACGCCTGTAATCCCCGAAGATGTAGGCAGAGTAGTGTAGTACACTCCCACATTTCACCATTTACTTGATTTTCGATAAGCGATAATACATATAGGTATCGTGATATATTTATGGGTGAAATTCAAAATTTTAACTGTCATTTCATTTTTAGAACGTTTGTCCAGTTGGAGCTATGTTAGCTCTTCCATTAGACATAGACCAATTGTAAAACAGTCACAGGCAAGTTCCAAAGAAGTTTCTTCTTAGACCTCTTTAAATCTGAAATTTGGATTTATAAGAAGCAATATTTCGAAAAAACCATAGATTCGCGAGAGACACCTTCGAAGACATAACAGCTTTTTGTGTTAAATCTTCATCCACGTAAGCCGTATTCCCTTAATCTCATTCTATCCTTTTTCAGCGAGGATCGCGAGATTTCATTTAAATTTTAAATGTTTGAATGTGTATGAGATTACCACTGGCATAGTTCCAAAAGTTCGTATTTAAAATTAGGTAAGTGACACGCGGGTTGCAAGTTTGGGGAAAGCGAAACGTTGGTTACAGATTTATGGAGACATTCGGAATTATTGACGAGGCGAACAGGATTGCAAAGGTGAATTATTTATATACTGAGGGTAGGTCAAAATTATCTATTCTCTCAAATAGATATTTAGGAAGTTGCTTGTCAATTTCATACATACATTACAAGGAGCCGTGAAATTATTTGCAAGATAATATCTCTTTTCAATCTCACTCACTATCTCTTCTTTAATTGAGCGCCATTTCCCCGTTAATATTTTTCTACCAAATGACCTTTTGGTGGACATATTTGATTCAATGTCAGATCTTGGGCAAAGCTGTTCTCATTTTTCTCTTACGACTTTCATCTTCATTTTCAATACTATGTATTATTGACTTAACATTTAATTCAAGATATTCGAATGGTATATTTCGGACAAGTGAATAAAATAAGGTGTGGCAACTGGTAGTTTTAAAATATCAAGATTTGATACTTTAAAACTAACAGTTTTAAAGTATCAAAGGTATTTGCTAATAACCGTAATATAGATTAGTATTTAAATTGTTGTAAGAAAATCCATTAAAGGCGTCAATGGAATGAAAGCAAGTTGAGGTAGAGAACAAAACAACAAAGCGTAATCTTATCAAACGAATGCTGAACATATAAAAAATCAACCTCTTAATCCACATTCATTCGCTCGCCAAGACAAAGCAGCTTATACAGGGTGGCTTACATTCGAATCGAGTTCAAAGCTGATCATAGTAAGGGAAATCAGTTCATTTGAATTCCGTCCTGCGATTTGAATTGGAGATTTTACAGCCTTTAATCTAAAACCGACGCCGGATGACGCTGGGACGTGTGCCGTTATCCTACTAATTAAAGCCTGATGAATCCAGATGTTCGTAGTCTTATGGACTTCGGATTTCGGATTTTCGTTGCGATTGAGAGAATCGTGCTGATTGCTTTTTCTCTTGAGAGCTTTGATAACGGACTTGTTTAACTGTGTCCGAGAAAATATACCTTTATTAATTCTCACTCTCTAATATGTTTTTATTTTCTACAGATTTCTACCTTGTATAGTATATGAATAATTGAGTTTTGCTTTGTTAAAAAAAATTTAGGCTAATGTGTTTTAATTAAGACATCGATTAGAATGATGGCTATTATTTTTTTGGTAACCAGTCCATTGGCATGTTACCTTTCAGCGCGTACCTAAGTCTTTCAGCATATGCGCAGCAGTGGACTAATAAAGATTAGATTTATTAAACATTATACACTACTGTCTGTGGTTAAATTTTAATATTTTTTAACTCTAACTAGGATTACTGTCATATCTTTGGTTGTCAGTAGCTCATACTAAAATTCTTTCAATACTTCTTGAATAATAAAGTCTTCGGGCGTCAAGCTGATATTAGTACCAAATGGATTCTTGATGTATATAACGAGAAAATAACGTATCGGTTATCGCTAAACGTTCGCAATGAGACAGATAAGAAAACAACGGGAAAATAAAGACGCAATAATAGAAGGATAATGTACATTACAGATTTCGCTTCGAATATCTTTTTCGCTTTCCGCACTTCAATAGCAACGGTTTGCAGTCGTTACGCTGATGCGAAACGAAAATTGATTTGTTATTATAGATATCAAGGCCTTTTTTGATATCCTAGCCTCTTTTCTCTTATATTTGGCAAAGCTCAATATCTATATGAATTCGTTATAGATGAATTCGACATCGAATATTATGGTTATCTACCAACACAACTGTACTCATACTGGTATTCATTAATTACACTTTTGTTTTTAAAATCCCTTTGTCTGTAATATTACTTAAAACTCGTAACGTAAAAAATGTTAGGAATGCAACATCAGCCTTCAATAGTTTCTATAAAAATAAACCTCTTTGTTCCACTAGTGATTTTCAGTGTTTTAAAAACCAGTAAAATTAGCTTATGGCCATTTAAGTACCAGAAAATACATCGAATAGGAAATATGAGGGAAGGAAGATAATTACTAGACTTGTCATACTTGTAAGTTGTACTACATGAGCGTGTTCTAAAAAGACGAAATTTGCTTTTCAAAATCCTTGATATATTGGTTTCTCTTTGGAGTTTTTTGTTATCCTTTTTTAGGGCAGTGTAGCAAGTGACTAGAAAGAAATCATAAGTAGGCACTGCTGACCATGAACATCTCCAGCTGTCCTCAAATAAGACGGCAAAAATAGGACTATTACCAACAGAGTACTAGATTTTTATACATTGTAATTCCTCCTTCAGTCTTCCGTTTATCTATCCTGTCCCATTCCATTTATCCTGTATCATTATGAGGTGTAACCCAGCATAATTCTATACGAGAACCCAACGGTTTTTTCGTCAGATTTATTACATGCTGAACAAATTTGTATATTAAATTTGTCATACCATTTTCTCATTAATACCGTTCAAAATATATTACATTATATTGGGTCATCGTTGTAGGTCAACCTTTGTATTAAACAGCTTCCGGCCAAAGCCGTTGTTAATTAAAATTCCGAAACTCTAGTTGTACACAATCTAAATATCGATTGAGTTAAAATAATGTATCGCCCGAATTGAATTATTACACCCTGGAAATTGGAACAAAATTTGTAGCCCGGTGTTTATAGGCAGAAAAAGGCTAGTTAAACAAATAAAGTACATCATATGTAATATCAATCTATTATATAAAGATTGGCGTTTGTAGACCGCCTATTCGTGGTACAGCGCTGCCTACCTAGGCACGGTTAAATGCCCTGGCCGCCGAACAACAGTAGCGTAGGTGACGCGAGAAGTTATGCTCGGTATTCCTCCCATAACCAACGTGGGAATTAGAGACAACAACCTCTCAGGAGTCTGTCCATCAGTGGACTTAGATGACTGATGATTATGTTGGTGATGTGAAAAGGATTATATTTCGATTATCATGGATCTACCTTAAGTGGATTTCAATAACCATAAAAGATGACCAATATAAAAGAAGTCGCGTAGTGCTGTTCATATTAAAGTTATCCTAGCCACTATTTCCTCCCTTCTCTCCTCGGGGGTAGTTTCAGTTAGTAGGGGGTAGTTCAGTATTGTAATATAGATAGAAATATTTTAAATGTAATGTTCATTTGCACGCTATTTAGTATTCCCAATTGTTAGGTAACAGCAGATAAATCTTCTCAGAGAGCTTTAGGACGGTTTAAAAGCTCCTGGCTGACGTGTTAGGTATTCCCATTTGTCCTTGTTTATGATACAATAATGTAATCCAATATCCTCCAGGACTCATTCAATTCTGTCGAGAGACGCTCAATTTTGCAGGTATTTTTCTCAGTATATGTATTTGTGCATTCAATTACCAGATAAATGAATTGTTTCCTAAGAATATTCTCCACCAATACTGCTGAATTGTGCCGGAGTTTCGAATACCAGGTCTAATTTAAGGATCACCCTGTTAGTATAACAACTGGATTCTGCTTAATAGAGCGCACGAGAACTTGTCCCACGAATTGAGTACGTAAAATGATAAATAAATCCTTTGAAAAGTCATAACAATCTTCAGAGTTAGGTCAACATAATTTATTTAAAACTAAATTTTTGGTAGAAAGAGATTAAGTAAGTTGAGGTGATATATACCTAGGTTCCTTCAGAATTTACAATATTTTCATCAGAATCCTTTTGCAGTTGGTCATTGTCGTGCAAAAATCTTTTTCTATAAATGAGAAGGCCTAGAAATGTGGACCTATCTTAATGAGCTATATGGTCGTTTCGAGATAAGTGGAAAAAAGGACAAATTCAAACCTGGGACTAACGACAGCCAGCTGGAAAATTTGCCATTAGCCGTCAACATGCACTCTCTGACCGCATCATCTCTTATTCCGTTCACCGTCACAGTGCAATAGATCAGAAATTCGGAAGTAACACTGCAAC
>DWMG01001367.1:0-15400 GCA_018244855.1 Elbella merops
ATATTTTTTTAATTTTTTTTAGAGGCACTTTAAAAATAAGAAAAATTATTATACAGTACACTAAGGACTATAAGGGCGTATTAAATCCCTAATTACATTCTCTTCTTGTCAAACATCCGTGTTGGAGGCGGCGTATGCTAGATGCATACTTAACTTTGATTATGTGAACAGTTTTATAGTATGTAAATGTTATTAAAACGTCAACATTAATCTCGTATTATTTAAGTTAAATTATGAAGAAAATGTAGTTTGGCATATTAAGCTACTCATCCTGAGAGAAGACCCGTTTTCCAATAGTGGAAAGTCAAAAGAATTGAGAAAAAAAATCTAATTGTCAAGTAGGTATTTGTAAAGCCGGTGAAAGAATCAGTAACGGGCCACAAAATTGATAGTTGAAATACTGCTATAGGTAGATAAATCAAATTTGAGTTTTAAGATTAATGTTAGTAACATAACTGTTACTGATATGGGTAGAAATGATATGAAGTTAAATTTTCATTAAGGTAGCGCTAGTTGTAGGAAAGCGGAAACCGTTCGATATGGTTTGGATATTGTTGGATTGACGCGAATATAAATAATAGGTAAACGTCTTGGAATGCCTGCATACACTGCCATCTGATTTCTAAGTAGGCCTGAAGCGAACATGAGTTTTGGTAACCAAACGGCTAAAAAATTACATATATATTTACATAGAGCTATATGCTTATATGTAGATTTTTTACACTCACACAAGGAACAAACGCATGTGCTCAGCACACAAATATTTATCCTGCGTAGGTATGGATCCCTCAATCCCCGATTTAGCGGATAGATTCGCTAACCACTGTAATTACAGCTACGCAAATACAACGAGCAAATGTAAACGTGGTGAAATCACGAACTAAATTATACTTATGAATAGAAAGACGGCAGACTTCGAAATTACTCTTAATAAGATAAAATTGAATAAGCATGTTGGGACGAGCTCAAGCTACTTGTAAACAGGTCAACAGAATGACGAATCAAATCAAAAAATATCTCTATTTTACCAAAACATTTAATTAATAGAAATATTATGTCTTTCTTTTGGGATATTTTATGCTGCTTAAACTGCACATGTGACATCAATAAATCAATCATCAATCCACTGTAACACTGCACGTCCGATCGAGTAGACTGTCAATTCTTCACCAATTTTGAATTTCGAACAGCAATGTAAGTCTAAACTGGTAAGTGTAATAAATGTTTTGATTTGACTTATTTTTAACATGTAAAGACTGTTACCTGAATTTTAGTTACCAAGTTGAATTCACTTTACTTTTCACTTGTTTCAATTGACGGCAGTTACTTACCACCAGGTGACCCGTTTGCTCGTTTGCCCCATATTCTATAAAAAAAAAAAACTTAAGATGCAGATGATCCCTATCATCATCAATCAATCATTGTCACTGTTTCGCTAGTGGAACCCTTTTATTGTTGTACTATTAGGATCTAGTTTCCTTTCAGAATGGGTAGAGAAAGATATAGTTCGCCACACTGGCCAATAAGAACAAGCCACCTTAGTAAATGTTATTAAGAATATTAAGGGATACTTATTTCCTCATTAAGTTTCCTTCACCGTTAGATACAGGAAGTGACATAGACACAAGTGGGTGCAACACAATAATTCGATAAACAAGCAACAGTGCGAGCCCACGTTTAGAAATCAGATTGCAGGAAAGAGCCACTGAATTCTATAACATCAAGTAAGCTGTGAATTGCGAAATTTCTATACAAATTTTAGAAATATCAAAAAATTAAAAAAATCTTTTGAAATATACATTTGAAAAATCTGAAATAGTTCAAAAATACAGTTGTGTATTTTTTCCGAACCCTGTATCATTCCGTTCTTGGACACGATTTTTCACTTATCATGCTTATAAGCGATTAAAATAAGCAATTTGATAATGAACTTTCATTACTTAGTACTTACTTTAGTGTACATTAAAAACCTACCTACCATTCAATGAGTTGGCAGCTTACACATATGTACCTCGCATTGCCACCACAAAGCAAAACACATTGTATAGTAAGACGTAATAGCCGAGCTTCTACAGCATTTGGAGTGATGTCACTCCAAACTGGTGATAAGAGCGTAATATTGACCAAGTATAGTCGTGTACATACATCATCATCATCATCATCAGCCAATTCCCGTTCACTGCTAGACATAGGCATACATTGCAAAAACATAAAATATATAGGTAGATTTATCGCTCTCTTACTAATTGTAATGGTAAGTAAGCTAGACTCGTGCACGTCAGAAATATTGAAAAGGTTCTGTGGATTTAATGCTCTCTAAGTATATTATGTTACAATTGCGTACATAAATAATGCAGAAAACGTTTTGTTATTAAGACAATGACTGAAGTTATAGAGCATTATCAAAATATTTAAGGTTCATCATCATCATCATTGTCAGCCTCTAGATGTCCACTGTTGGTCAAGCCTCCCCTAATCGGCACAACTTCTTCCACTTAAGGTTATGTATAAGATAAATAATTTCGTTTTGGGTTCTTACTGATAGTTCTTTACCTTCGTGTATCCTTATATGGTTCTTACCTGGACTCCAGCTCTAGCCCTATACGATAGAATGTCGAATTTCCTCTATTAATTTGTATTTTCGTTCGGAAATATTAAGAATGCGCACATTATGGAACTTAATTCCAAACAATAAGAACATTACAATCAACAAGTGCTTAAATTAATGTAGCTGTCTCTAAAGGTGTACGCAATAAAAAAAAAATTATATTGAGTTCATAAATTAACGCTCCGATTATCTCCAAGTGGGCGATGGCGCTGTACTGGGGGCGAGGGGTGAGTTTACAAAAAATACGCAGGCAACACAAACCAAGATATAATAATAATATACCTAATAAGTAATTCTTTTGTTCTTTTCAATTTTAAATAGGAACTCAGAACGATAAAATACGCTACATTATTGGACACTAATTTGATTTCGAAGAGAAGTGATGGGTGTTGGTTGTTGTAATGTTTCTGATATTTATAGTAGATAATAAATAAAACGTTACGCTTATGATAACCGAAGCGGTAGGCAGAGGCGCGTGGTAGGTACACTCCTACGTTTCACTCGTCACGTTATACGTCCTATCATCGAGCAGGAGCTGTGCCTATTATCGTACACCGGGCATAAATCCAGACTCCAAGTACTACTAGGAATTTCAAATTAGAAAAACCTAATAATAAACGATTTGTGGATTGAACCCAAGATCCTTTCGATCAGCAGTCGTGCTCGCTGCCACTCGACCAACGAGGCAGTTTACGAAAAGAGTTTATATCAAATCAGCCAGTGCTATGTAACACTACTTGTAAGAAGTGGATATTGTAATATTAGATATAGGACACAATAGGGAAGGCACCGAAATGGAACCTTTGTCCCTTCCATGTCTAAAATTAGCCGAGCTGAAAATAGTACTCAAAATAGAATTAAGCTTATTGTATAAATTTTTCAATATTAACAATTTTCATTGTTTTAAAACCGTAATAATAAATGATCTCGGTTCACTGCATACATAGGTATATTTTGCTTATTGAAGACTATAAATCAGTTATTTATTAAATCTATACCTATAATAAATCGATACAGAGGTCAATTCTGTCTGTATAACCGTTATAGAAACAAAAACTACTCGACGGATTTTAACGAAACTTGGTACAATTACTTTTCATACTCCTGAGCTGGTTATAGTATTCTTTTCATCACGCTACAATAAATAGGAGCAGAGCAGTGAAGGGAAATGTTAGGAAAACGGAAGAAGTTACTCCATTTTTTAAGCTTCCGTCGCGTGTGCAACCTTAATGATTAAAGCTACACAGAAATAATTTTAAAATAAAATATTGAATGTAACACTGCTTATCCGCGTCCGCTAGTTCATAATAAAGTTATATAATAACAATCATACTATATAATAAACTTAATTACTTTGATTTTTAGTGAAATAATTTAATAATTTTACAAGAATTTCTAATTAAAACTTGTGTAAAGAGTATCTGAATTGACCTAACATTACGTTTTGTACGATGACCGGGAAAAAAATTGTAACTTAAGTTCACGCCTGTAGTCCCCGAAGGGCTAGGCAGATGACTGTAATACAAAAGTGTACTTACTACACCCTCTTGCATAGTCTTCCGGGAATTACAAAAATGGCAGCAAGTTAGGAAATATTTTTTTGGCGATATCGCGTAACGAAATAACTTTATCTCACATATATGCCTAAATATATGGTCAAGCATTTAATTAGAGTTTAACTTAGTCTGAACAATACATTCGAGACACCGCTTGGCCTATAGGTGTAAAATAAATCGGAGATAACCAAACAGCTTATATCGAAGCGAATGAAGTCGTAAACGCAGCTCGTGACAGATATTATGGCTTGTCTCAGAAATATGTAGAATATCACATAGTATACACTTATTGTGATATATTATATTCTCGTATAGGTAATAATCCCATAAGCATTTCAATCTTGCGACCATGCATTGAAAATTGACTTAACTTCTTTATGTGTTAACCAATTTAAATGATATGTGAAGACCATCACAATATAATCCTGAAAACAGCATTCAAATCCAGCCAATCGAGCCGTTTCTGAGATTAGTGTCCACAGACATGTAGACATAGACAAACAAACAAAATGAAAAAACATTGATTTGGGTTCTCTTGCGTATAATATAAAAGCCCCCCCATTATGAATTTATAAATACATATATTTGCCATGTACATACAGCGATCAGCTACAGTTTTATTATATTTATAGTTATAATCTATTATTTTATATCTTTAATTTCTAACCTCCTAATGTTGGCAGTATTGTATTTTATTGACATATCAAATCAAGTCATATCTGGCAACATTCATTCGTTCGATACGGCTTGCTGTAGAGTGACGATTCGGCTCACGATATTTGTTTTAATCTTTATTGATCGATTCGCAATAGTTTTTCTTTCGATGAATAAACACTTACTTATTTAGTTATGTCGTGGATATTTGGATATACGCGGCCAGCTCAACCGCTGGCGGAAGAGTCGCACGGGGCGGACGAAGGCGGAGCTCCGGGTGGCCTCCCGGCTAATCTATCAAAATCTGAGAGGAAGACAATGGAGGCCTACAGATTCGACTCTAGCGCGTTGGAGAGAGCGGCCCAGGCAGCCCGGGAGCTAGAGAAGTCAAGTAAGTACTTTTAAAATTATTTGGTCACATTGTGCGGTATTGCATAATAGACGGCCTTATAACCTCACTCTACCCTTTTGACTTGTTGTAATGCCTTCGATTCAACGCAAAGGTAGTATTAGATATTGGCTGACGATTCTCTATTGTCTATATATCAGAACCACATTCTTAAAATTGCATACTTCTACATCGGCGTGGTATCGATTAGGAATTGTTGAAGCCTGCGAAAGAGTGGAACTCTGCCGGCGTCCATCTTTCCCGATGCGCATAATCGGGAATTATTCAAAAGACGAGTGAAGAGGCACTTTCTAGGCGAGCGTGCTACATCCTAGGCGGTATCTCGCTTTCCATCAGGTGGGATTACAACCAAACGCGAGCGTATTTCTAAGTTAAAAAAAAGAACCTTTCCGGCTTTTGATGTCGGTTTGTCCTCGGTCTTTATTGATTGCAAAGTATAATTCCAAGGGCATATAAGTGCAATTCCAAGGGTAATAATGAATAATGTTTTTAAGGAAAATGATTTTGAATTCCTTATAAGAAGTCTTGCACTTAAGCCTAGAAAACTAATCATATATTAATTTCGACAAAGCTCTGTCGTACTTCAATATGACATATGTATGTTATATCTGTATTTAAGTATATATTTTATATAACTATTATTTTTTAAGTAGCTAATCATTATATAAATGCACATTAACAAATATGAGAAAACAGAAATAAGATAAATATCATTATTATTTTATAAGTTTGAAAATGTAGCTACAAGTAAAAAATTTAACATTACGCCTGTAATCCCTGAAGGGCTTGGTAGACGAGCATAGTACACTCATATGTTTCACAAGTTATTTAGGTCACACAATAGGTGGTGAGTCTATTACGATATACTGGGTACAGTTGCAGACTCAGAGCCTCCTTTGGAAATGTCTACTGGAAAATCATAGAAAATTCAATAGTACCTGACATTAGGTTTAAACCCAGGATAACTTAATCAACAGCTGCGCTTTGTAACCGCTCAATGAATCAGCGAAAGCTTAGCTCTATAAGGAAGCCATTTAAAAAATCACCTATTTAGACACTTTATGATAAACTATTCAATTTTTATATGGAAAAAGTTAGTCTTACATTAATTCAGACTAAAGTGGCAGTTTTTATGCTCACCACATCATGTTTTCCACATACAGCTTTTTTGCTATTCACTCTTTCAAAGATAAATAGTCTTGGATGAGACAAAAGTAATGGTCAATAAATGTGACCATATGAGACTTTTGTTCAGGAAAATATTTACCTCAGCTAAAATTTGTGCTTGCAGACGAATATGGCTTGGGTAGGCAACATATAGGAAACATTATCATATCTTGTCACAGATATTGCAAAGCTTGAAGATAAAAGTATTCAATTAATGAATCCTACCTAGTATGATACATGGAGTTGAGACATGGAATCTTACTGTGCCACTGGTTCAGCTGAGCAGTGAGCTATGCCCATACTCTCCTACAGGATTGGATCAGAAACAAGGCAATTTGACAGAGAACCAAAGGTGCCGACATAGCACAAAGGATTAGCAGGCTAAGGTGGCAGTGGGCTGGTCATATCTGTCTCAAAACCGATAACTGTTAGAGTAAACATGTTCTGAGCAGTGTGGTCTCCACTTGGGAACACATTGTCAAATGTAGGATAGGAAATTTTCCAGTTAGGTGGATTCATATTTATGCAAAACAGCTGGCAGTGATTGCATACAAAGAGCTGAAGATCGAACTCAATCATTTACTTGGAGAGACTTATGTTCATTGCTCAATAGTAAACCGAAGTAGGTTGGTAATGGTTATAATACATAATGCCCAAAAAAAGTAATGTTTCTTTGTTACTGGTGCACCCCTGGAAGTGTCTATAGAAGACTGGGACAGAGTTTGCTACATGGTCACATAAGAACCACTTCCAAGTTAATCAAATCTAACCTGGCTGTTGAGTGGGACAACTTATGTTTTAAATCTAATCCAATCCTCTTAATTGGTGGCTTTTAGGAAAAAAATTAAGAGCTATATTGGGTCATAAAATCCTTGAAAAATGATGATTTTTTTTAAAATTCCATTATTAACTATGATTCAGTTTTGGCACAATTTCGAAACAATTTTTTTTTAAATTCCTCAGCCAATTTCCTATGGGATTAAGAGGTTTTCACATCTTAATAAACCATACGCCATATTGAAAAAAATTGAAAACCATTTCTTTGTATAAAAACATTTTCATTTTTATTTTAATGTTTTTGCTTTCCAAACAGCACAAACAGTGCTTATATGATTATCAAATGAGAAAAAAAATACAATATCGAAAACAATATTATTAAAAATGTTATTTTATTATATGTCTTCAATCATTATGTAAATATTGTTGCTATTATAATTAAATCTTATATTAATTAAATCTTACTCCATCCGTGGAGTCTACATTTTTGCATGTTGTATGGCAATAGGTTCCCCCCCTATATCTACTACAATTTACTATAATTTTCTGTCTAATGCTTTAAGGAATTTTACATGTCATGTTATGTTAAGCCTATTTATTAAAAGAGATTTTGACGTGTCTTTTAGAATATCTTCAATTTGGTTGAAGTACATTTTCCTAGGTCTACCTGTTTACACTCACCTTATTCATTATTACACTTTCATTCATTCTTTAGACATGACCAAAGCATTTACTTTTATTCATTTTTCATTCTTTAGACATGACCAAAGCATTATTACTTTATCTTAGATATGGTCACTACATTTTTTCTCATACAACATCATTCTCTGATTTTATTTCTTTATTCTTCTGAATTTATTTCGAGTTTCCTTTGGTACAACGGTATTTCTCTAAATGAAGTAAATATGTAAATTTACGGCAAGGCCCTAATCAATTTATATATCAGTAATGTTAATTATGAAAAATCAAGCTCTAAAATGACAAAAAATTACGAATAATTTTCGCCAACGAGCAAAATCGAGATATTGCTTTGTTTGTCGGACATGATCGCAGTGAGAAATGTACGGGGACACTCCCCGATACAGCGGCTGTATTGATTAATTGTATATATCGTATACATTTTCTAGAAATATATGTTGTACGGGTGACCTGCGCGCCTTCGAGCCCCACCATTGGTCGCCGCGTTTGCGTCATACATCGCGGGGCCGGATACGGTGAATTTATTTATGAACAGAAGTAGGGTGCGGAGGGATTGAAATTCAATAAATTGGGTGCGACATTTATCTCGAATTATCGATAGCCGTCCGTGTTCATGGCATGATGTGAGGAATGTCGTTATGATGTCATTACAGGATGATGTTATTTCGTGCTCCAAATGCAAAGAGATTTCTGCCAGACTTTACTTAATAATGCTAGACGTGTTTTATTGATGTTAATATCAGTATAGTTATATGAAATCTGCTCATTGACAACTATTTATGTAGTTATGTACTATCAATAATAGTTATATGAAATCTGCTCATAGACAACAACTTATGTATTCCCCTCTTGAATCAATTCAGAGTTACATTGTGTCTCTTACGAATCCATTATAACTGAAATGTAGTCAAAAATTTGAAATTCAATTCCAAGTTTACTACGTCAAACTTCAATACGAATATGTCTGTCGGCGGTGTATAATGCGGCGGAAATGCATAATGAAGTGGGGCCCCGGTCGTTTTTTCAGTCGCCATTCGAGAATCTTCTTATTACTACGATCACCAGTTCTTCGAGATATTTCGTCATACTATTTCTGCTAACTCGAAAATAAATTTTGCCAAGTTTTGTCCTCCGGCGAATTTCATATTTTTAAATCTATGTCGCTGGGAACAATTGTTTGTTTTACTCAGAGGTAATTGAGAAGGCCAATCTTAATGGATCACAACTATAATCCGTAGATTATTGCTGGCAAATACTCATTGGTTGTGAGTTTTTGACTTTACAACTGGAAAAATATTTTTTTTTTGTATATAGCCCGCCAAACGGCAAACAGCCACGTGATGCTAAGTGGTCACGCCGTCGCTAATTCAATGAGCATTCAATGAGTAATCACATTTTCTCATCTAATGAGAAAATGTGTTCTGACATTTCATCGTTGCCCCGTCGAGTTGATTCGTCGATTGCTCTCTTGTTCCCTCGAAGTAGCTGATACATACGATATATGGACAAATTACAAAATCATTGTATTGCAGATGCTCATAACGAATCATTCTTAAGTATACACATTTGGTATATACAGTACTAACAATAATACTTGTGCACTCGTTTGGCTTAAACAAACACTGGATATTTAGCAACGTAGGTATTAGGGCCGTTATGATACATATGTTGCATTTATATAAATGTGTAGACAAACATACGAAATGTGAATTCTTTTAATAATGAATAAATATATTCGTCGAGAATAATAAATACTTTATGTAGTAATTTAATATAATATTTTAAATCTACCAGTGTTAATGTTACCAATGTTAATATGCACAAATTAGTATTCTGTTAGGAAATATTCAGTTGGAAAGTTTCTCTAGCAACAACAATTGTTTTCGAACAGAACATTCGAAGGATGCACTGGAACTCAGCAAGCTGCAGGAGGCTACCCGCCAGCAGGAACACATGGCCAAGATCAAGGAGTACGAGGCAGCCATCGAGCAAGCGAAGGTTGATCAACGGCGTGTCGACCACGAGGAAAGAAGGAAGACTTTGCATGTGGGTCTACTGCCTGTGTTCAGTTTTAGCTTTTGGAAGGATATAACGGATTACAGGCATTTTTTCAACCAGTTCAATGTATTGAGCTCCTTTTGAGCGTCTTTGCAAAGCGTTGGCTGAGTTCTATAATTATTGATAATTAATCAAATAAGTTTTATAATTTCCAAGTGGTGTCCTAACCACTGTTACGTAATATGTACTTAGTTTATATAAAAATACGCAAGCAGTACGAACAGTGTTTTAACACAAATTTGTTTGTACCATTATTAACACCGATAAAGTTGGTCCTGTTCCATCAATGCGTCGTTATTGTTAGGAATCTAATATGAGCTGGAACTTGAAAAATATCTTTATCTGTAAATTTTGATTAATGTCTTTTTCTTTTTGGAATTGACTCTAAAATCCTTTTGTTTTAAAAATATATCATATACCTTTGTTCAATTATTTTTTTATTGGTTTATATATTTTTTAATTATTTTAATGATTTTAATGAATTTAATTTTTATTTCTTTTTCGAATTGACGCAAATACGCTTTTGTTTTAATGTAGGAGGAGACGAAACAGCATCAATTGAGAGCGCAATATGCGGACCAGTTGGCTAAGAAGAGATACGACGAGCAGCTCTTACAGCAGCAGAAGGCACAAGACGAGCTACTTCGAAAGTAAATTGATTATTCACGGCTGTGTGTTGGTCGTGATTTTTTGCAACTCAATACTTCATTAACTAGTCACTATAGATATATAGATAGCAGATATTTCAAACAAAGAAATTTACGTTTTGTTCTTTAATTACCCTTGAGATAATATGCCATTTCATCTTCACTTAAAATATATTAGATATTCATTCGAAATGTTCATATATGTTATAAATCCCCAGACAAGAGGAGAGTATCGTCAAGCAGGAGGCCATACGTCGTGCCACCATCGAGCACGAGATGGAGCTTCGCGAGAGGAACAAGCTCAAGACCATAGAAGCTGAGGCGCGAGCCCGCGCCCAGGCCGACCGCGAGAATAGGGACCTTACCATGGAGCAGATCAGACTCAAGGCAGTTGAAAACAGGACTACTGTCCTGGAGAGTATCAAGTGAGTTCAGCGTTAACTATAGCATGAGACAGGTGTTTGATGTGCTTTTTGGTGATGACAATACAATGTGTCACCTATGACTATGACACACTACTATTACAAAACTAAAGATATAATAAAAAAAGATAAAAGATAATATACAAATACAAAAAATATATAATTTAAACTTTGGAGGCATTAGCATTTACACATTAATAATAATATCCTAATAAAATGTAGCCAGATTCCCTATTGCCACTGCAGAAATTAAAGCCATAAATTTTTTATCCCATAGGACTGCTGGTAATGTAATAGGCGCTGGTTTAAACACGCTGGTCACTGATTGGGACAAGACCCTGGCGGCGGCCGGTGGCCTCTCCTTGCTAGCTCTTGGGGTGTACACCGCTAAGGGAGCTACATCAGTCGCTGCCCGCTTTATTGAAGCTCGGATTGGTATGTATGAAACTGATTATACACCAATTTCCAAATTATACTAGAGAAAATTTCTGTAGCTTTCAAAGTGACAGAGACCTGTCATCATAACATGGATATCTCTAATAGATATCCATACTTGACATGATTGCTATTTTCCTACGGGCTATGAGTTACATAATCTTAGATAAAGCAATTTAATAATTTTTAATTTTTATATATGAAAGTTAAAAACCATTAAATTTGTTTATATGATTTCATTATTTAGACCACTTTCATATTATATTTATATCCCTATTCATTTATTTTATGGATTACCTGCAAAATATGAAATTGTCGTCACAAACTAATGATAATTTCTCTCTACAGGTAAACCGACTCTGGTGAATGAAACATCGCGATTTTCCCTTCTTGAAACTCTGAAGCATCCTATCCTGACTGCATCTCGTTTTATTTCCAATCTCAAAAAGCCCTCAGACGCCCTGTCAGGTGTGGTCCTTGCCCCATCTCTAGAGAATCGTCTCCGGGATATCGCTATCGCCACAAAGAACACAAAGCATAATAAGGGCTTCTACAGAAATATGCTGATGTACGGACCTCCCGGTACTGGAAAGACACTATTCTCCAAGGTAGGTATTTATCCCGGTTGTATCCACCGGTTGTATCAGAAACACACTCTCTTAGTTCATCTTCTTCAGATTCAGATTTTTAAATTCTTAGAGCATCTTGCACAGATCAGTAAAGATCCCTAAACAACATTAAGATATTACATTGGCCTCTATGAGGACTACACTAGCTTTGGGATTTAAATGTATTTTTTCTCTGGTTAAATTATATAAATAATGCAGTTTGTTCAGTCTTCATCATTATCACCATCATTATCAGCCTACTTCCGTCCACTGCTGGATATAGGCCTCTCCAATAGCACGCCACTGAGCTCGATCTTCAGCTCTTCGCATCTAAGCACTGCCAGCCACTTTGAGTATATCGTCACTCCACCTAGCTGTAGGGCGTACTACGTTACGTTTGCCAAGTTGCGGTCTCCACTCCAGAACACGTCTGCTCCAGCGGCTTACGGTTCTGCGGCAGATGTGACTAGCCCACTGCCACTTCAGCTTGCTAATCCTTTGGGCTATGTTGACAACTTTGGTTCTCTGTCGGATCGCCTCATTCAAGTTCAGTTCAGTTGTTCAGTCTTCAACACAGTTAATTTCATTGACTGTCAGATCATATAAAAATAACATTTGCATACATTTCAATTAGTCTTAAATACATCAGTGTGATGTGTCAAGTTAAATTTATGGCGTATATGATATGGTTTTGTTGTAAGTTAGCAGACTTAGGTATATGGTTCCAAATATATTTGGTAACTTATCAATTGTTAGCAAATATTTTTTATATATTTTCCACCTTTACCCACCTACCTTTTCTCTTTCTTTCTGTTAGTTTGCTACACTCGGCCTACCTCGTTGGAATTACAGACTATGTTTTTTTTCGTTAACTTTTTAATTATCATTTAAATAAAGTGTATAGGCTTATTCTATGGAAAATATTTGAATTTAGTGGATGTGTGAGATTTGAGAATTTCAGGTATATATACAATTTTGATTTATAATAACAATTTTCTGGAGTGGAGATCGCGGGTCGGCATACTTAGTGTAGGACGCCCTCCGGCTCGGTGGGATCACGATCTGCGAAAGGCTGCAGATAGATGCTGGTTGCGACAAGCCGAGGATAGGGCACCATGGCGCTCATTGGGGGAGGTCTATGTCCAGCAGTGAATTGAGATAGCCTGATGATGATGATGAGGATGATAAAATAATTTTAACTTTCTGCAGAAACTAGCTATGCACTCCGGCATGGACTACGCCATTCTGACTGGCGGTGACGTCGCGCCCATGGGCAAGGATGCCGTTGCCGCCATACATAAAGTGTTTGACTGGGCCAACACTAGCCGCAGAGGTGGGCTGATTTTTTAATCATATTATCCTAAAACATGGTTAATCACCCATGTATTGCTTAAACATTTGAAATTTCTAAGCAGCTTTTTTAAATATTTATATATTTTTGTTTTTTCGACAGGCGTGCTGCTGTTCATTGATGAAGCTGATGCGTTCCTCCGAAAGCGTTCCTCTGAGCATATCAGCGAGGATCTCCGCGCCGCTCTCAACGCCTTCCTCTACCGGACTTCCGATCAGAGTACTCGTATCATGCTTGTCTTGGCCTCGAATACTCCGCAACAGTTCGATTCGGCTATAAATGATAGATTGGACAAGATGATTGAGTTTGGCCTGCCCGGGCTGGAGGAACGCGAGCGGCTCATTAGACTCTACTTCGATAAGTTCGTGCTGCAACCCGCTTCGGAGGGGAAGAGGTATGTTGATAGTTATAATTGCACAATAAATTGTCAAATGTTTAGCTTATATACTGTACATTTAAGCTCTTGAGGAATGGGCTAGGCACAATAAGAATTGTTGTGACTTTCATCTTATCATGCCAGAACAATGATGTTTTCTTTGTTGTTCGGTGTGAATCCACAGATTAAAAGATAATTGTTGTCTCTTATTATGAAAATTTTCTTAAATCTTTGTGGTATACATATGTAAATATATACGGAAAAATGGTTCCTCCTTGTTCTGCACAATCGGTTTAATTTGCGTCCAGGGTAATATTATTTTAATTCATATCATTTTGTTTGTGCAGCGTAGAATTGAGATCTTTTGATATATATTGATAGTCCATGAGATTTTGATATAACTGTAGTTTTCTCAAGATGTATAGTGCTCTTACTCCCCAAGGCTGTGTTTGTTAGGAATTATAAAGCGTTATATATTATAATTGGTTCCAATAAACGATTTCTAGACGTCTGAACGTGGAGCAGTTCGACTACGGTGCGCTGTGCTCGTTGCTGGCGAAGCGCACGGCCGGCATGAGCGGGCGCGCGCTGTCTAAGCTGGGCGTGGCGTGGCAGGCTGCGGCGTACGCGTCGGACGACGGCCGCCTCACCGAGCGCATGTGTATTGAGATCTGCGACGACGCCATACAGGATCACAAGCAGAAGGTAACCTCTCATGTTCTGCGGATAATTGTTACTGTTTGGGGTTTATTGCGAAACAAATCTGTGACGTATATACATTCAATTTGATATGTATTTTTTAAAGTGTTATTCCTAATTTAGTAAAGTAAATTGTATAACAGTTTTAATTAATATATAAATACATAAATACTCTTTCGACTCTTCTAACATTCAACTACTGGACATGGTTATTCTCGCAGATTGAGAGGGTTAAGACCATAGTCTGCCAGGCATAGTTGTCACAGTTATTTTAATGTAGTGTGAGGTGTAGAATATTTTTGATCAATTGATTTATCATATTGCGAAATGATTTTTATGCAATCGCAATATATTTAATCTATCGATATAATAAAGTTTTATTCTGTTGATCAGTATATAAAATAGGGGGTTGTCATATGGTTATGTTTTTCAAATTTGTATATGATATTGGAATAGTTTATTAAACATTTACTATTTATCCTTAGATGGAGTGGCTCTCAGCTGAAGAGAAATCTCGCACCATGATGCCATACTTAATGAACCTTAAATCTTTTGAAAGTGCTCAGCACGTGCAGAAACCGTCTCCCATAGTGATCGAAGAAGTTAAAGAGGATACCAAAGAGGAAACCACAGAGGAAACTAAAAATTATACCAAAGAGGGCCACGCTAAGTCCAAGTCCGCCAAGAAGAAGATGAAGGAGGGAGATTCGGACAAGTGACACCACAGCACCGCGGACCAAGGCAAGCGCAACCCTGGTCCCGACGCCTCCGAAACGACGACTTCGACCACCTGCAAGTACACATTCTTCATACCAGATGCTATAAATCTCGAAATAGACTACGCAAACCGCGTACTCCGTTTAGTCAACTTGACGGATTCACAGATGGACTTACTCCGCTCCATGGTCGGCAACGTGGACTCCACTTGCAATGG
>DWMG01001368.1:0-15397 GCA_018244855.1 Elbella merops
GTGAAGTCTGCCAACCCGCACTTGGCCAGCGTGGCAGAATATGGCCTTAACCCTCTCAATAGGAGAGGAGACCCGTATTCCAACAGTGGAATTGTAATGGGTTGAAAAAAAAAATCTAGGACCGTTGCGCTAGGTTCCTGTTTTGAAGTCGCCTGCGAGTGGTTTCACACCCAATTAATAATAGTTAAAAAAGCACTCAGCGTATTTTTAACGCACCCCTTAAATCATAAAATAAAGTATAAATGCTAGAAGGAAAGTATTTACCGTCATGTCTACATGCCCAAATTTATGTCTACGTTCATCTGAAATATAGATGTGAAATAAATAGTATTGGTAGTCAGGAAACAAACGTTTAAATAGTAAATAATGGATTTAATTTATTTAACGTTTAAATAAATTCATTAGATTGAACGGCTTATTAAGAATTGTATCATATATTCTTCAGCCCAAAGGAAGTTTCATTGGTAACATACAGTAAGATGCTGTCGTAAGCTTACAGTTCGCTTCAAATGTGTGTCCGCACCCCGCGCGCCTGGTGTCGCTGCGCTGATTTTCTCGGAACACTTTGAGTGATACCATATAATTAGCATCGCTGTCGGGCCAGCAGCAACATCGCCACTCTGTCTGCCGACAGTAACTGGTTCTGCTAGGGTGACCAGGTTATGTGATGTAATTATTAACAAAGTTATCGGACATTTTCGGAGCTGATCATAATTTTCACATGATGCTTTACCTCCTTAAATTTCTTTGTAACAAAATTCACTTCCAAAAATCTAGCTTTTAAGTGGGCATTTAGTTCGTTCCGTTAGATCTAATTTCTAAAATGATCCTCCTTGGGATTATGATTTAGGCAAAAAATATTTTCTACTCAGCTTCCCACGTAGAAATGTATACTTTCACAATTAATTCATACAGAAATCCTGCCTAGTGTCTCTCAGCTTTCATTCAAAAGAATAAATGTATAGTATAAAAAATATAATACAAATTTGTTTAGAACTATGGTCGCTTATAATTTAAATTTAATCTTTAAACATTCGAATCAATCTGGCTACATTAGGCTGGGGGCTCGCGAGACACGAGCGGTCCAATAGAAATCTGTACAGCGGTGACAAAAAGCGACACATCTAACGAGTTTCTCAATTCCATCACCACTTTAGGTAACCCGCTGGACGAGCCGCGCCGCGTGTCGCCGCCGGCTCGCTGCACGGCCCTCGGCCTCACTGCGCCCATGTGCAAATCGTTACTTGTAACCATACTTTTTGGGACAATATTAACATTCAACACATTGCAGTCGCTAGTATTTTCAATGACAACATTCGTTTTGAAAATACATTATATTCATCATTAATCGCATTATAAAATCAAGTACAATGAGCGCACTAACATGCGGCCGCAAGTTCGCATAATCCTAAGAATGAAACACAAACTTGAGACTTTTTTATTCTTTTAAAAATAGAATGGCTGTGAGGCTTAAAATACTTATAACCTCATTGTATCTTACGACAACTAACTATATACTTGACTATGTAAGTCTTTAGGTCACAACTTTATAAGCACGCTTTTATTTTCGCGACAAAAAGTCGCTCTACCACTCTCTGAGTCTTAAACGAGACGAATCTTCATATAAATCCAGGCAATAAATTTTTGTGATTGACTCACAAACATTCAAACAATCAACCGTGGGCCGCTTCTTTTGGTAAGAAGAAATAGTTGAGCGTTGACACACGTCCAATTGCTGAGTGGTAGAAATAGATGCAACGATACGATGATACTTGTCATGAGTAAATCGAAACCATGTTCTACCACCGAACGAGTCACTGACCCGTAGGTGGCGCGTCAGCCTGTTCAACAGTCCACCAGGCCAGCGTGATGGGCTGAGACACAGCCAAACGCGCCCGGACAGAGCCGGAAACTTAGCACCTCAGATTTCACACACAGTATCAGTTAATCTAATACGTCTCGGTATTCTTGGCTATGTGTTCCCTTTACCCTTGTAAAGTCCGAGATCAATGCCATTATTCGAACGAAAGACTTACGCATCGCGTGACAAGAGCCAGAAGAGCAGTCTCACCATCGCTCTGTATTCATTAAACTCCATCTCAATGTTTATACAAAATCGTTTCGAATGTTAAAAGGCGAATCGATGTCGGGAGTGCAGTCGGTGCGGCCAGTCATTTGTCAACGGGAACTGTAACGGGCCGCGGTAATTTTTATCTTATTATTCCGCGTGCGGATCGAAACGGAAATATTAAGTCCATGTTCGTGGCGACAGCGACGGAGCACTTGAAAGAGGCCACTGCTTTGAGCGAAGGACAAATATTTACTTCGGTAACTGAACTGTACCTGGTATTTTAAAAACAATAGTCATTTTTTATCCGACGTTTAACTCCATACGAAACTTGCCAGAATACTAAAAACATACAGGCTTACGTAAGCAATGCCGCTACGAATGTAATTCTGCATAACTAGTAGATATGCGTAAATAACGTCGCATCACGCTTGTAATCTCTGAAGGTGTAGGCAGAGGAGTGTAGTACCTACACTCTCACGATTCATTCGCTGCGTTTTACGTTCCATATTACAGGTGGTGAGCCTATTGCTATACACCGGGCACAGATTCAGACTCCGAGTCACTACTATTAATTCTAAATTAAAAATATCCAGTAGTGCCCGACCCAGGATGAACCCAGGATCTCCCGATCGGCAGTCGCGCTTGCAACCACTCGACCAACGAGGCAGTCGATGTACAATACTTGTAAATGTTACAACAAACTGTTTATTCCTGTCGTGTAAAGAAAAGTGTGGTTTAAAAGTGATTGCTAATTAGTGTGTCAATAGAAGCAACGCATTACCAACCACTCAATTAGGAACGAACATCACTTACAACCTCGTCAATTAAGACAACATAGGAAAGTTCGTTTTCCTTTCATTATTTTGTATACGTACCACTAGCTGTTGTTAGCCACGCAATATACACGCAGCTACCCGTAACTCGACATACATACATTGTAGGAGACTAGGAATATATACCTACTTATGTATAAAAAAACTAGCAAAATGTCGGAAGATTGTAATGTTACCAGTTCGCATATGTTTACTTTTCATTTATTTAAAACACTAACGAGATAATTAGTTTAAATGTAAATATTCTAATTGTGACAAGTAGTACGTTTATGCAAAACAGATACAAGCGACAAGGCCACAGTTTAATTTGTCATTTTATTTTGTGAAATAGTCGAATTAAAACAAAAGTTCAGTCGACCGTCACTCGCACTACGAATAAATATTTTTGGCATTCTGACTAATATTAAAATTTTTCTATAAGTAGTGACAATTTTTCAATTAATTTTTGATTTGTTACAATTACTTACACTAAATAATAAACAATATAAGAATAACATATCAATAAATTTAAGTTTCACGTATGTATGTAATTACAGAATTTACACATATATATAACATTCTTTTGAACAATGTTCGTTACGAGAGTGCCTGTTGCAGTCAGCTGCTGCGACCGTATCCCTTTGTTTAATCTCTTTTAGCTCCCTGGGA
Source organism: Elbella merops (assembly GCA_018244855.1). Classification (NCBI taxonomy): domain Eukaryota; kingdom Metazoa; phylum Arthropoda; class Insecta; order Lepidoptera; family Hesperiidae; genus Elbella; species Elbella merops. The sequence continues at coordinate 3,553 of DWMG01001368.1, forward strand.
CTTAGGAGTCAATGTACCTTAGTATTTCAGTTACAACGGAAGTTAGGAACGTAAGGCAGAGGTCAGGATACGCTGAATCACCTTTATAACCACGCTGTGTATTCGAAGACAACTACGTCAAGGACAATAGCATGTCTAGGCCATGAACTGGCAACATCTGCCTTGCCGTTGCCCAAGACTAAATAATCAACTATGGAAAAAAGAACAGAGAAAATACAGATTTAGCATGCAAGCGAACAAAAAGCAATTGAAGAAAAACGAATCATTTGGATCTATATATGGACTTTATGACTTCCGCCACTTTTGAGTTGGCTTTATGTAAAGAATTGAAACCTTTGCCTCAAAAATCGTTTGATTACCCATTCAGCGGGCGCGCGGCGCGGGACGCTGCATGTGGAATCCTCCGGAACAAGTTACACATTCAAGAGAGTGTGCGAGCGCTGCATTAATAGCAACCTTTAACGCCCAATGAATTTGAGGGTCAATGGGATCTACTTTGCAGTTTAAGTGTGTTACAAAGAATTACATTATTATTTCGACTAGTTAAAACATATATGTGTACATGTGAAATGTAGAATACTTGGTATGAACTGTGATAATTATTTCTGAATATTACTCGTACATATATTGACTGCCTCGTTGGTCGAGTGTTTTCAAGCGCAACTGCCGATCGGGAGGTCCTGGGTTCAAATTCCGGGTCGGGTACTATTGGATTTTTCTGATTTAGAATTTCTAGCAGTGATTCGGAGTCTGGATCCGTGCCCGGTATATGGCAATAGGCTCACCACCTATTCCATGGGAGACAAATGTAACTGGTGAAACGTGGTAGTGTACTACACTCCTCTGCCTACTCCTTCGAAGATTACAGGCGTGATGTTACATTACTCATACAGAACTGGGGTTCTAAAATTCCCAAAAATTTTCCTGTTCCTTGCCTGCTAGAGAACGAGGTACTCTTCTCATTTTGATAACATTTATATACGAAGTAACCATATATCGTCGTGTCCAGTTAAGTCTAAAAAAAAAATAAACGGGTCGATAAATGAAGACGATAATCATTGTCTAATTGATTATGCGCCAAGTGACCACTTGTTGACGATCGTAAATTATTAAAGTAGGTGGTATTAGGTAATTGATTTACAAAATATTCTCAATAACATTTTAGTAAAAAATGATGATGGCAATCAGTAAAGTACCAAACATCAACACATGGATTAGATTTACACATAATATATAATTGACTTGAGACCGCGACTTGGCAAACGTAGTGTAGGACGCCCCCCAGCTCGGTGGAGTGACGATATACGCAAAGTGGCTGGCAGTGGTTGGATACGAAGAGCTGAAGATCGAGTTCAGTGGCGTGCCATTGGAGAGGCCTATGTCCAGCAGTGGACGGGAATAGGCTGATGATGATATATAATAACGTTAAGTAACTAGTACTGAACGTAGTATGTTTTACCTGATGTTTACATGATATCGTATTTTACATTGGCCAATGAACAACCAAAATGTGAATAAAAAACCAAGATATTTGTTTATATTTTTATGTAGAATACATGTTTTCCTTAAATCGTCGTAGCATAGTGGCATTATCGTTTCTCATCTGATTTATTGGAGGATCTAATCGATGTGAGTAATTACTGCCTAGGTATCGGCTCCGTGCGCGGTCCTATGACGCAACGCGCTAACTGCCCGCTTCCTCCTACGCGGTAAACATGGATCACAAGATAATCCCGGGCCATTAAGAGGGATTTTAATTGCGCTTGTAACATTATGCATATAGTTATATTTTCTTATGTAACCTATCATACACAAGCTTGTTCAACATTGTATATGATTTTGCAATCGATATAATCGTGAACATTTCAATGTGTATTGAATATTCGGACACCTACATTCGGGTCAGACAGCAGCCTGTTATATTGGGATCCCTGTGTAGTGTAGTGGACCTTTCCTCTTCTACTATTATTTCCTTAAAGACAGAGAGTGTGCGCGCAAGAATCTCCACAACACTACACGTCAAATGTATGTTGTTTAATAAATTCTTAGAAAAAATTTAACGTTGAAAGAGTACTAAATGACGCAACGAAATGAGCTGTACATTTTACTTCAATGAAGCAGACTATCGCAAGTAGGTACTCAATTACCGGCATCAATAAAAAATTAAGTGATAGTTTAATATGTACAAAGTTATAAGCGATCGCTGTATTACATTTAATAATTTGGTTATAATTAATAAGTAAGTCACTGTTTCCAATTACAAAATTATACGAAACGAAACAACGAAAAAATTTTAATTGGAAGTTAATTAAAGACCTAATGTTTTTTTTAAACCGTAACGGATAAACTGAGTACCCAATTATGTTCGCCGATACGGAGCGGTCCGTATCCACTCGTCACGTGGCTACAAGGGCGAGCATAGTGTTTAATTTTGAATAAATAGTCGGTATAACTAGATCGCATGAAAGCCAAATTTATTAAGTGATAATGTCTGCAACCGACCTCGAGGGGGACAGCAGGAATAGGACTATTAGTGTTGTTATTCATAAGACAGGAGTTATTGATAGGATTATCAGTTAGTGTACAATAGATAGCCGGAATGCAGAGTTAGAGACTGCTAGTATGATTAACATGGTTAGCATTAGCACTAGTCGAAGTTTATCGTAGGCGCAGCGGTAGGACGTGTTCGTGTTTTTTTTACTCTGTGGCTTACTTAGTATGAGAGTGTATGTTATTTATTTATCAGTGTGTGCTGAACTTAATTGCAACTGAACATCTGACTTAAAGAAAGGACAGGCAGCTGATATACGCGGTTGTTTTGTACTAACACGTGCACATCTGTTCCATTGTCAAGACAATATCAAAACAGAATTCTATAAAGGAGGAACTTGTACAGTACCAATCGCGCTGTGCACGCTAGACTTTTCGTTGAGTTCGGATATTAGGATGCATTTATAACTACTATACCATATAACCATTTCATTGTGGCTTTTTACATCCGCAGTGTTCGTGATACCACAGAGATGGGTGATGGCAATCATGGGCTTCTTGGCGGTGGCGAACGCGTACACGATGCGGGTGTGCCTGAACATCGCCATCACGCAGATGGTGCGGCGGCCGGTGCACTCAAAGGCGTACGAGGAGGGCTCCTGCCCCGGCGACCTCGGCGAGGCTGCGGCCGAGACCACGGTGAGTTTTGGAATCCACTTGCATTGCGCAACCTACGACTGCTTCTGGGACTGTCAGCAAAGCGTAGTACGGTAACGACGTGACTAAACTTTATGCGGTCCACACAAGAGGACATTGGTTAAGGAGAGTTAAAGAAATCACTTCCATAGACTTTTCTGAGCCCTATTAATCACTGGTCCGTGTAAAATTAAGTATGTTTTTCATTTTATTAAAAGTTCCGTTTATTGCGGGTACCGACACAATAAATAATACTTGTAAAAACTTTTCATATGAGAATGTTGACGTTATTTATTGGTATACGGAAACAAAAAACTCGTATAACAATTACATACAATATATCTGACTTGCATATCGTCGTCTTAACTGACAGTTGCCTGCGTTTTAAAAATGACAGCCACTAATCAACCTTGGCCAATCAAACCAAACAGTCTAATGTCTTCAGCACGAAAAATGAATCCGAGTAAGTATTGTAAGTAAGTATAATAAGTATTGTCGAGGCTAAGTAATGCTGTATAGTACAGTTTTTGTATTTAAGTAGTCTTTAATTTTAAGAATTAATTCTGTAAGTAGTCGAGCATTCGTAATGAGAGGTACGTATGTAAATTACGCCTGTAAAAAATATTGATAAAATTACATAACATCGTGCCCGTATTTCCACGAGGGTGTAGGCGGAGAGTGTAGTATTTTCATTTTTCACCATTAATGTTATACGTTCCAAGTAATAGAGTATGGGCCTATTATCATACACTTGGCACAAATCCAGACTCGGAACTAGTATTGATAATTTTAAGTTAGGAAAACCTACTAATATTTTGCCAATTTACCTGTTGCTCAGCAGTTACGTTTGTAATCATTTGACCAACGAGGCAGTCGATTATATTTAGTACGAGCTGTCACCCGCGGCTTCGTTCGCATGGAATTCGATTTTTGGGTTTTCATAGATTTCTTTAGGTACTTATTCGATTATAAATGAGACGATCATTTTTAGTTTAATGAGAGAGAGAAAGAGAACACAGACAGTGTTGCCGATATCAAATTTAATACATTACGAGCAGTACCTATGTTCGTATATAGGTGTCCAGCCTAAGACTAAACCGTATTTGAAATTATATCCGAAATATGTATGTTTTCTTATGAACTGGTTGAAATAAAAACAAATAATTAATGTTATGTGAAGCTTACGACAACATTCTGGGAAAACCTCACCCTCATGAGTTAATCTGTATCTGAGACTAGCATACACAAAATACAAACAATTACATGAACAGAAAAACAGACGAACATTAAAAAATGATACAAATTATTGTCTATTGCGTTCTATTGCATTTATAAAAATCTCTAAGAGTAACTATTCAAAAATAACTTATATGTACAGACACCGATCCGTTACAGTATTATTGTTAGTACCTATACGTTTATTAATATAACTAAACGACCCGGTGATCTTCGTAGCACCTAAGATCAAGCCAGTCCCGTCATCGGTGCGAGATCGGTGCTTGAACTTTTTATCGCGCCGAGTTTTTCGTGATAACTCCCAAGATATTGATTTAAATTACATGTAGGAACACGATATTGAATGGAAAGTATCGATATTGTACTCATGAGTAAAAATGGCGGCGGTGCAGCGTTTTTGCGATGACGTCTCCTTTTTTTCAGGGTCCACGGCCGTACTAACATTTACTGTATTTTTTTAAATCATTGAGCCAATAATTTTTTTTGAATATATATTATAATAAGATGCTATAGAAGTACGTAGGATTTTTGCGATATATTGATTTTTGGCCAAATGGCGCACTTCTAATGTGGAAAGTGAAAAACTTTCATATATTGTGAAAAACTTGTATGTACATAGGTACTTGAGTGTATTTGAACTGGTGCAAAGTTTCAAAGCGATGAAACATCTCAACAACTGCATTGACTTCCATTTTTCCTGTCGATCCATCGTGATTCACGGGCATTCTTCTGTCCACTCTGCATATTCTTCGGTATCTTTTTTTAGTCCAGTAGTCCAGTTGCCGGCGGTGCACTGAAAAGCTTTAGAACTAAGAAAACGTTTCCGTTATTTTCAGGAAATTAGCGGTTTTGACTGGGACGAGGCGACTCAAGGGATAATTCTAAGCTCATTTTACTACGGGTACATAGTGACGCACCTCCCGGGCGGCATGCTAGCCGAGCGGTTCGGCGGGAAGTACTCGCTGGGCTTCGGGGTGCTCAGTACTGCGGTGTTCACGTTGCTCACCCCTTGGACCGTGAACGCCGGCGGCGCCACCGGCCTCATCGTGTTGCGGGTCTTGGAGGGACTCGGAGAGGTAATGTGAAGTGCACATCTATTAATTTCGTGTAAGAACATCAGTTCTACCAATTACTTTCGTCATATTACATTATTCTCATAAAGCATATTTTTTAATTTTCCTATAGGTAAGTTAGGCGGATTTATGGATTGTGTCGGGATCGTTAAGTGTTAATTTTGTGAGCAGATGTCGCGGTCGCCGCGAGTTTGATACGCTTAATACGGTTGAATATAAGATCCAACAGATCCGTATTGACTTATTTATTCTTGCCTCTATTCCGGATGCGTAACGCATACAAATTTTAAGTATGTTTATTATTCTCTTCTGTCCTGCGGTTTTCCCGCCCGAACTTACGCACGGAATCTACCTCTTCAATGTTTTTATTTTTTACGAATGAGACACAGTGAAGAAGAGTGCTTGCGTCCAGGCATCACTCATGGTTATAACAATAAATAGTTTTATTTACCGACTTACACAAGATCAGTAACAACAAAGCAGCTGTAAATGGAACAATAACATTGCAGAAAATTAGCGGGCGTCGAACTAATGCGTTTGAAATGTACGAGGAGGTCACACGAAGGTTGAAGGAAATAGAGGAATTTATTACCATTGTTAGAATAATTAAAAGTGCTTTTTTCATACTAAGGGGTCACTTCTGTTTAATAGTGGAACGATAAAAGGGTTGGCGATGATGATGATATGAAAATATGAAAATATCTTTATACCTACTTTCTTTTGAAACGCCGCCAAAGATGTTTAAATTTGGAATTGTTTAATATTTTTTTAAAACATGCTTTGTTGCTTATAAGTATATGTAGAGCCTTACATACCTAATAGAAATTATTCGCTCCAGGGCACGACATTCCCGGCGCTAAACGCCATGCTGGCTCGGTGGGCGCCCGTGTCGGAGCGCGGGCGCATGGGCTCGCTGGTGTTCGGCGGCTCGCAGATTGGCAACATCGCGGGCACCTATCTGTCGGGGCTGGTCATCAAGGAAACTGGCGAATGGGCGTCCGTGTTTTATCTGTTCGGCGCAGTCGGCATTTTGTGGTTTATATTGTGGGTGAGTGAGTCCTTCTGTTTCGACTTTCATTGCGGAAGTACCACTAGTCTCAAAAGCAGTTCAAAGACAGACAAAGCAATTCAAGCAATTCTTCACGAATAGCCTGCCGCTGACTTCGGCGCAGTTGCAGCTGAATGTGATTGTAGTCCGCAATGGCATTTCAGAAACTGCTCTCGAAACAAGAGAAATCTATGAACTGTTCATGGAGATATTTGCCTTGTACACCGCAGCTTTATTGTTATTTCCGACGATAAGTAGGTTCCCCTCAGAATGTCAATATCATAGATAGTACAGTGTCGCCTCTACCATAGTACACCGCATATCGCTGGAATATAGGGTTTAATAAATTGAATACAAACAAATTTCGTCTCTTTTTTGTTGTCTCTGTGCTGTTACTGATCTACGTTGTCATCGCAGGCCGTACTGTGCTACAACGATCCGGAATCGCATCCGTTCATTTCGGACCAGGAGAAGAAGTACTTGGAAGAGGCGCTGGGCAGGCCTCAGAGCAGCCAGCCATCCGCCATACCGTGGAAAGCTATATTCACTTCCGTTCCCCTATGGGCCCTCGTTTGTGCTCAGGTACATACCACAATTGTTACATTATATGAATTCAAAAACTGAACCTTCAATACTACATGAATAACTTATAACCATTTCAGGCATAGAGCAATCCACACGTAGTGCTATACACACATACAACAGTCTTTTATAAAATCTTAGGCAGATGTTTTTTTAATCTGTTAAGCAGTGTGGATAACTATGAGTATGTATCATATAATAAACGTTCGACTTCAGATAGTCTCCATACCGGGATACTTCTTATATCCTTTAAAGTAAAGCTGATTTTAATTGACATCTGTAAAGTGAAAACCGAAGAGGGCAGTTTGACGTCTTGGCCATTGCGAACCAGGGCGCCTATTAATATTATAGTCAAAGTTTAAATCATTAACTACTGTGTGATACAATGTAAATAGCTGATATATTCAATGGTTCAATGAAATTCTTTATGGTAAACATGATTAGACGACTGTATTCAACCGTGGATATCAACTCCAGTGGGATCGCCCGAGCGCTTTGTGTCGCCTCGTATTGTGCCTACGGCGTTCTTGTCCAGTATCGTTCTACAATCCTCTATCACGTTATTCACATTCGTAATAATAACGAGAGTGGTATTGACGGATGGTTTAGGAAACACACCAACATACGCATACGTCCCAAATATTTTATGAACTGTGAATTGTTGTCGTTTTCCTAATGCAATGGTTGAAAAGCCCAGGTTACTGTAGGAGATAAGTTCACATATTTCACCTCGTGTACATTAGTACTGTGTACGTAAATAATAATAATATAACGCGTCGCTCCTTCGCAACAAATGTAAACGCTTAGCTGATGTTTTACAATGTCACCTGGGCCATGAGTAGGTAACATTGCCTTGGAAATAGCTATATTTGTGTGCCTTACAGATCGGCCACGACTATGGTTACTTCACGATGGTGACGGACCTGCCCAAGTACATGACCGGAGTGCTGAAGTTCGACATTCACCGCACTGGCACCCTAGCCGCTTTGCCCTACGCAGTCATGTGGATCAGCTCCATTGTCTTCGGTTGGATTTGTGACAAAACAGTCAAGAGAAACTGGTTGACTGTCACCAACGCTAGGAAAACTTTTACGACAATCGGTAAGCTCGAGTAATCGACAATAAATAGCTTGATAACAAATAATGCGGAAAGTAATATCACATCTGTTTGGAAAGTCAAGTATATACTGGTTAGGGTCATTTAGTACAACCGTCAAGCTTCCTCTTGCCATAAAATAAGTTTAAAAAATAATCTTTTTGATGTGCTAAAGTTCAATTTTAAATGCGGTCAAAACATGCTTTGTAATTCGAGCTGGTCTAGTTTGAATGGATTAATCTTATTGAACTATTTCGATTCACACTTTTTATTGAAAACAGAATCAGATTCCAACTCTCCACAATTCACTCCACAATTCCACTCCCAGTAACTCATTCCTGGTTCTAGTAAATACCTGCAGTTCGTGGTTTGAATAACAGATAAAAATATTTGTCAATGTGAGATGTTGAGAACTTACAATTGTTCAAGGGAAGAGTACGTGACACTAAATTGAATTAAACTGTACCTTGTTGAAATTCTTTTCTCTTTTCTCTTAGAACATCTCGTTGTTTCTTGTTAATATCAAGCATTAAATCCCAGTTAGTTACATACATACCCTTCAGAACCCATCTACAAATGTAGTTATCTTGTAGGAAGCATTTTTATATCACGACAGCTTCTCGTGCACATGTGCTCGTATGTTTGTAAGTTACTTCTACTAAAGCAGTAAACGTTTAACAGCATTTTTAATTAGACATTATGTAAGTACTTGCTATTTTAACGTTTTACAAAAGGGTTTTTACTAAGGACGCTATGTTCCAACGAGCAGCAAAGGAGACGCTTAAGGCAATAAGTTGAAATGCAAAATAGGTAGGTAGAGCGGGTGCAGCGGCGAGTGCGAGTGCACGTGGCTCGCCAACACTAATGCGTCGCGCAAGAAAGCGTGTCACAGGCGGCCCGGCGCGAGTGTTCCGGCAGCCGCTGACGCCAAGGTTGATAAGCGCGCGCACTTAGCGGCACTTCACTCAGGAACGAAAGTACATGCCGTACCTCGTGTTCGCTTGCCGGAGCCCACCTCATTAGTACATGGGTGTTATGCGCTTGGGCAATTTACTGAGACCTTTTAAGGTGATGACTCAATAGAAGGAGCCAGTTTTACGTGGAGCATGGATTTCGCAGAGAATTACCGCACTAATTTGACATATAGGTACCAATTAAGTATTCGAATGGTCGTCGTAGGAATGTTACCGCTCGGTTGTGTCCCGAGCACACTACTGTTATTAACGTAACAAAGAAATTACGTAAACATTACAAATGTTAATCTAATTACGTTATCATTACCACATTCAAGAGAGCTATGTATAGGAGATATAAAATTACATATTCATCTATGTATACCGGTTTTACAAAGAACTGTATCTCCGTCCGAACTGATCAATAGGTTAAACGGGATTTTATTTTATCTACCGATTTTTTGTTATATTCGCGTCGTTTATTAGTCTTTTCATCCACAATAGCATCAGTCGGACCTGGCATTTGCATGATCCTGGCTTCCTACTCCGGTTGCAACACGGAAACCGTCGTGATCCTCTTCACGGCATCCATGGGGCTGATGGGGGCCTTCTACCCCGGCATGAAGGTGAATGCTCTGGACCTCAGCAACAACTACGCGGGCACCATCATGGCTATAGTGAATGGCATCGGCGCAGTAACTGGCATCATCGCGCCCTACCTGGTGGGGCTGCTTACCCCCGACGTAAGTGCCGCAACCATCTCGCCCGACTGTTACCTTAGTACATGACCCCTGTGTGGAGAGCGGTCACTTTACGTTCAGAACACTCCAAATGCAACTCGTATTCTGTTATGTGAATGGGCTTATTTTATTCGCAGAGCACATTAGTACAGTGGCGATTGGTGTTCTGGATAGCTCTGGCGGTGTTCATCGTGACCAACCTGGTGTTCGTGGCGTGGGCATCGGGCGACGAACAGTGGTGGAACAGCACGGCCCAGCAGCCCGCCAAGCAGCAGGAGGTCGAGGCGGCGGTCACGCACTCCGTCAACTCGGCCAACATCGAAATGAAATTGTAACAATTGGAACACGGTGCGAGCACAAATAAAAATGTTGCTGCTCTCCGGGAGCGACAGGCGCACTTCAGGCGTAGATAGGGTCTGTTTATGGAAAAAGATGAACTACGGTAGCCAAGAAATGAATAAGATTTTCACAGTTGATCTTGATTGAACATTTGCAAAAGGAAAAGTAAATAAACTCTTAAGTAATACTCAGAAATCAAAATCCTATGTTCTGGTGAACTCGGCAAGGTCGAAGGTCATTAGAACAATTTGCCACTATTAGACTGAACAATTGGGACCCGTAGTGTCAAAGTACAAAAGCAGGCAGCCAGGCAACGGGCAGGGCAGACCGCAGAGTACTGTTGAAATTGGTGATTCGATGAATCTACAGCCAGTGCAATGTGATAGTTATAGAGTATTTTAATGTTTTAAGCCTGCAACAGTTGTAAATTAACGTAATAACAACACAAAACAGATGAAATTGACAGATAAAAAAAAGTTTAAAAGTTCAAGATCTAATAAATCTAACGTATTTTGACGATACCGGGGCTTCGTTTCGTGCCCCGCTGCACTGCTTATTTGGAGTAACAATTTATTCAAACGAATTGGTGTCTCAAAATAAATGTCACAAAATGAAATTAAAAATATTCAATAACCAGGAAACTAATTCTTACCTGATAATGAAATATTTTTAAGATAGCCAGCAACTTGTCATTAAATTTCAAAACCGGTGTAACTAGTTCTGTACTTTATACATATCAATAAATAATTAAAACGAATATTTAAAATATATAATCATTATTTAGGTTAAAAACTGACTTAATATATACAACCATGAAGTATAGTGATATTTTTAAGTGTGAGAGTTCCGTTGTAGGTGTAAGACAGAGAAACAATGAAAAATATTAGCGAATAGTGTAAACAATACTGCTAGCTATTTTGTTGTTAAATAGTGTTAAGTAGAATTTTAAATGTAAGAGAATGTGTGGTTTAGAGGCTCATTGGAAGTCGGTGTGCACAAGAGTTATTGAGTATAATAGCGGGCCTCGTGTATATTAAAAGTAAATAATTATTTATTAAAGTCACAGTTAGTGTCCAAAATGCTATTTAGAATAATGTATGGAAATAGTAATTTCTAAGTGTTTACGTTACGTCATGTCATCTAGCTCCGCTACAGAGTGCACGGTCACGATTTATATATTTTTTTATTTCATTTAAAACAAGTACACATTCAAAAACATTTTTTGTTCACATTATATTTTTATCACAAATTAAAGGAAGAGGGCTGTGAACAAGTTCTATTTAAGTGTAATCATATAATTGTCGTTTCCGAGTGCATATGTGCCATTGGTGAGGTCCGAGTGCGGACAGCCGGTCGCTTGTCCCCATACGTAATGATACGGCAAAGGTTAGCGCAGACATACGGTCATTCTTAGTCTTAGTCCACTCAGGCCACTTACTCCACTTAGTTTTAGTCCTTTCTTAGTCTTCTGCTGGACATAGGCCTCCCCCAAAAGGGGGTTTATGCCCGTAATCTCCACGCTGGGCATGCGGTTTGGAGATCGCAGGGCACAGCTTTTCGCCTCGCTGACGCTGCTGCCTGTCGGCGGCCAG